>ML830038.1:0-17042 GCA_009831015.1 Picea engelmannii | reverse complement strand
CAATAATATTAAATCTATCATTTACATTCATTGACCTCTTCCTGCAGGTCCATTTACATCACATATTCATACTTATGAGTTTTGCCATAGTCCTTGGCCAGTTCAGTTATATTTACAATCTGGGGGAAACAGGGTGTTACAATAATCATAGATCAATTAGAACATTGGTTTAGGAAGAATAGAAGAGGAAGAATGCATAGCAGGTTATGCCTTGTTCTTGTTGGTTTATGTTGATGATGTTATGTTATTGGCAAAGCACAAATATGGTTTTTCCAAACAAATTTTGGTGTTACTTTAAAATGAAAATTAATGTTAAAAAAATAAAGGTAATGGTAATATGAACTTGTGATAAGGATACCACCATCACATAAGATGGGGACAAATTAAGGGAAGTTATTGTCTCGGCCTTGAATTTGATTGTAGTTATAAATGAAACTTTTGTGTAGAGAAATAAGTACTAGTAGGCATGCATGCCCTCTATTATGTGAAAAATAAATGAAGAAAAATATAACAATGCAGTTGGAAATTGAGGAAGTTTCTCTTTATAATATTATTGCAAATAATAATTTTCTGTGGATGTCTTCATTGAGCTCCAAGCTTGTACAAATAACTTGGAAAAAAGTTGAAATAGTTCAAAAAAAGGTTTTGAGTAGAACTAATTTTAAGTTAAAATACAGCTTGAGTGGGTCTAATGGTTAAGAACATGTGTTTCCTCTTAAGAGGTCACAAGTTCAAATCCAGAGGGGGGTAGGGTATGTATACCTTTGTAGACTTTACCAGTCAAATCCCTGGGCGGAGGGGGGTCCCTTGTCCCACAAACAAGGGGGTCTCATACACCAATTTGGTGTGTTGGCTTGGCAGTGACGTTAAAAATAGATTATTATATACAACATGAGTGGGTCTAATGGTTAAGAACATGTGTTTCCTCTTAAGAGGTCACAGGTTCAAATCCAGAGGGGGGTAGGGTATGTATACCTTCGTAGACTTTACCAGTCAAATAGTTGGGCAGAGGGGGGTAGGGTGTCCCTTGTCCCACAAACAAGGGGGTCTCATACACCAATTTGGTGTGCTGGCTTGGCTATGACCTTAAAGGGGGTCTCATACACCAATTTGGTGTGCTGGCTTGGCTATGACCTTAAAAATAGATTATTATTATTATTATTATTATTACAAACCTTTACCTATGATGTTAGTGGAAACATATTTATTATTTTTATATGTAGAAGTTTTAAATGCTAATTTACTACAAGTTGTATCAAAATAAACAATGTTTAGAAGAAGATATTATTAGTGCAAGAAAATATTGCATTTAAAGATATGGGTTGTGTTGACTGGTTAGATTGGTGTAAGGGAAAATTGGTGAGTCCCAATTAGGCTAATTCTCGTTTGGGATGGAAAGTTCCAATGAATATGTGAGCTTGGTTGCCACTAAAAGTTAGAAGAAAAAGATGAAAGACAAATAAATTTCACCTCAAAAAACTAAAAAGAAAAGATACAACATAATATTACCAATTGCATAAATAATTCATAACAAATAGCAATATGTGAGAACAATAATGTAACATATATAAACAAAAATAGTATAAAGTACACCTTCCACATCATCACTGTATCTATTAAGTAACCAAAAATGCCAAACAATATAAACAATACGCACATAAATAGTTCATATGAAATATCATTCAAGAAAATGTAAAGATCAATTCCACATATAGAATATTCCCATATATAATTAAACACCATTCACGGTTGCCAAATTCACCTTCTCCTCTTCATTAATGAGATAATAGTATCAACATCCAATGATGAGAAAAAGTCCCTTATTACATTCAATCTTCTTCTTTTTACAAAACAAGGTTAAGACCTTTCACATTTTGTAACTGTCAATCATTCCATATATTCCATTCATTTCATATATTCCATTCACTTGTTTGTCTCATTAGATAACTCAAATTGCCTCAACACTTTAGTTAATGAATATACAACTGCCTCAACACTTTCGTTAATGAATATACAACTGTTATAAAAAAATAAAAAATAAAAAAATCCTAAGTAGTCAATCTCTCTTTGTATGTTGCTTAGAAGTCGGAATTACTGCAAATATTTTTGACTTTTCTCATCTATCTTGAATTTTTTTCTTCGAATTCTATATGTGTTTCTACTACCATCCTAGCGGAAAGGATTATTCCAATAGGTTCTTCTCTGCTCAGGATTTACAACGGAAAGGATTATTCCAATAGATTCTTCTCTGCTCAGTATTTACAACGAGCCAACTCACGCCTGATTTGACCACTTGTAGCTCGATATATCGCCCTATGAAATCAACACTCAACAGTCATCGATTTTTTCTTCAATTCAATATTTGTCGTTTATCCACGAACTTAGATGTTTATCCCACATGCATTGGGGGAATTCATTATGAGGTTTTTAAATTGTCGAATCGCTTTTACATAATTAATATATGTAATTAATATATCCACAGTTAGGAAAGGTATGAAGTGTCAAGCTCAAATTTAAGTTTTAACCTCACCTACATTAGAAATAAAAATTAGTTCAAAATCATATAAGAATTAGTTCAAAATTATCCTATCAGATAGGCTTGAAAAAAAATAAGATAGTCTCATTGGGTCCACGAGGAGGTGAGAGCTTGCAAGCGTTAGTGAGATCCTACAAGGGTTGTGGGTCATGGGTTGCGGGTAGATACAGAACAAGTTCTCCAACACTGCTAACAAGTTTCTCGAAGAGAGAAGCCCAGAGTATGATAGGATTGTGACCTTCTGGTTTTGGAAATATCACAAAGATACTCCAGCCCTAACTCTTCGATGGTCAAGGTTTCCAATATGGATCAAGGTTCTAGTAATATTACGATAAGTTTCCAATATGGATCAAGGTTCTAGTAACGATAAAAATCAAACTTTGGAAAGGAAAAAGGCCCACAATGGACATGGTGATAAGGAAAAATATTGATGCGGTTCAAGAAATAATGAGGCTCAATTCTGATGGTTAGATATGACCATAATCAATATCCAATGGACATGGTGATAAAGAAAAATATTGATGCGGTTTAAGAAATAATGACGCTCAATTCTGATTGTTAGATATGACCATAATTAATATCTAATGGATTTTCATATTAATTTTATATGTGAAATAATAAAATAAAGAAATATGAGGTATGCATCTTTATTCATCAATGAGGGGATTTGTTCTGGATTTTCATGTATTTTGTGACCAAATATATATGACCCTTTTTCCATCATGATTATATTGGGGGCTTGAATGAAATAAATATCTTGTAAAGACAATGACTCTTCAACCTTATTCTTGCAATCACAACAATAATAGATTATGGTATATAAGGAAGAAGATGCTAGCTAATACTCTATAAAATTTAGAGTCTTTTCCCTTGCCATTTTACTAACAAATGAAAGAGATATGGGCTTGTTTAGTAATGAGGAAATGAAAAGAAGGAATTCTCCATGATCTTATCCTTTTATGAAGTAATTTTCTATTATAAAAAAATATTATGATTGAGATATGGGCTTGCTTAGTAATGAGGAAATGAAAAAAAGGAATTCTCCATGATCTTATCCTTTTATGAAGTAATTTTCTATTATAAACAAATATTGTGAATGTTGAAACATATACATTTTTCTAAAACTTTAGACTTAAAAAAATTCATTTTTGTTTAAATAAAGATAAATGCGCACTTGGATACTACCCTTATTATAAACAAATATTGTGAATGTTGAAACATATACATTTTTCTAAAACTTTAGACTTAAAAAAAATCATTTTTGTTTAAATAAAGATAAATGCGCACTTGGATACTACCCTCGATAAAATCTTTCGATTAATCTAATGGTCTAAAATCCTTTAAAAGTTATGAAGCCTCCCTTTCATTAAAAAATCAAATCACTAAGACAACCTTCAAAGTATCGGGTTTCGGGGTTTCATAATACTAACAGCTAGACATACAAAGAACTCCAAAGTCCTGATATGCGAAGTCGCAAAACAAGCTTAAATTAAATCGAGTTAATAAAACAATTAAAATGATTAGCGATAATTAACCTTATCGCAACTTCGTGTTTCGAGAATCCTGCCTCAAACGATAACTTAAACTACCGATATCCGAAATCGCAAAATCATCAATTAATCGTGATTATTTACAAACGTTAAACATGATTAATATTAATTAATCAATCAGGATTTTGCGATTCGGGGATCATAGCTTTAATTGAAGTAGGATAGTCCGGGATCCAAAACCTCGAAATCGATTAAGGTTAAATATAATCAATTAACCATATAAACTCGATTTATTAACAAAATAAAACATTTTAATGTAACCGTTGAGTTTATGTTGATTGCGATACTGGTGATTTCAAATTTCTTTTCTGATCACAAAATATTGACCATTAATGTTATTAAATGACCAGCCTAGGGAAATGATCTCAAATAAGATATTGCTTTAACACCCGAATCTTTTTATTAAAAAGAATTAAACACATTGTCAGTGAAGGTATATGCAGGTTTATGTGTTTAAGGAAAAATAGATTTTTACATTTTTACATTCACATTTTGGTAGAACTTGCTTAGCGAGATACTAGGTCCAGTGCGTTTTCTGTGACAAATAACAGGGTTTTGAGAACTTCTACCATGCTGCCATGAAAAGAAGCTAAAGAAATTGGTGAGAGTTTAGGCCAGAGCTTAGAGGTTTTCTCCGACACCTCGCCCGAAAGTATAAACACAGTTTAAACCCAGAGGCATGTATTCAACATCCTATAGTACGAACTGGTAAACTTCCCTGATGATTCAAGCGACAACGAAAAGGAATACTTATCTACCAAACACAAGACTATTGCTCAGTCAGAGCTGCATAAGGTATCAACAAGGCCGAGACTTTTACCCTACAATCACATGATTGGATGGGCACTGGATCATGTGGATATCCCAACTTGAACTATATTCAATTCTCAGAAGGTAGTTGTTGGGTCATTTCGGAAAAAATAGATACAGGTGATGTATAAACTGTCTTCAACACCAAACTTCATTTACAATGCCAGTTTTCTAATGAATTTTAAAAAGAAGGAGTGTGATCAATATGGAAAGAGTCTTTCCAACTTGATCAAGGACTGGTGTTCATGCCCTAAAAAGTTCAGATCCAATCCTCATGGCATATATTCAATCTCATTGCTAGAACCACAGTTCATGTATATAGACATGATGATGTGTAGACTCTATGGTAAAGAGAACATAACCCGTTTCTTTCTACCATGGGTACCCATTATACACACAGTGGCAGAAGGGTATTCTTTCGACTGGGCCAAGATATTGTTGGACAGTCTGGCTAGTGAAATTACGGAATACCAGACAAAGAAAGCCAAGGGGAAATCAACTTCATTCTTAATGTCAGCTTATATTATGGACACCATCTGTTTCATGACGCCTTTCCCGCTGATGGGCTGGAGCTAGACTCCAGATACTGCATAACCAATTCATATCTATCGTTCAAAACTCTAGGAAGACAAGGCGAAGGATTTCTTTTATGAGATTTGTAATTGGGTAGTGGTGCTGATGCACACTGCTATATTTGGTCACCCACCTCCTAGAATTTCAGACATAGTTGTGGTTAACCTGGATAAATTGGAAGACTGGTACATTGAGGAACACTTTTCTTATATCGGAGTTTTCGGTTGTTCAGTTCCCCCATATTCTTTACTGCAATTTTTACCAGAATGACTAGTGTGCCACGAGGTCGCACAAAAAACTGTACTTAGTGGGATTAGCAAAGAGATCAAAGCAGTGCAGAAAAAGGTATGGCCATCTTTTCTCTTACAGATTGGTGCATTTTCTTTATTGGATTTTGGCCAATCCAAAGTGGATGATGTGTAATTAGAATAAATAAAGTTGGTTAACATTGAATTCAAGAAGCACGACCCACAAAAGGTCATGGGTAACCATATGGCCAGTTGTAATCTAAAAAAGTATGAAGATGAAGAGTCTCCTTAGGACGAAATGTTATGAGGGGTGAGATATTACCAAGAAGTTCGGAGTCGAGTTCGAGCTCTATCACTTGATCAAATGATTAATTTTTACAACTTCCAAATGCATCGAAGAAGTAGCCTTCCAAAATTATTAAAAGGATAAAACCCAATGTCTCCAACTATGCAACAAATAGAGACCCGAAATCCAGAAGCCAAAAGCTCTAGCAAACAAGAAACCTTGAAAAACTTAGAGAAATTTGAGGTCTCGACTCACAAAGAAGATACCCTGGCGATAGAGGTATCGGATAACCAGGCCAAAGATCAAGCAGAGACACTAACAAAGAAAGGAGAAGATATGCCACTATCTTCACTAGATAAATCAACTACATATGGAACCAGAAAACAATTATCCATAGAATTCGGCAGCCCCATTCAAGTTGTCACGCCATTACAGTTCACCAAAGGAAACCCTGATGCAGAGGTAATATTCATAGGAGATATCACACCTACCCCTATTGAAGAGATACCTCCTTCCAATTTATTTTTCAATAAGAAAAGGAAAGTTGTGGTGAAGAAAGAAATGCACCAGAAAGAAGGTGCAACTATCAAAAATCACAGGGTACTATTAGATGGACAAAATTTGGAAGAAGAAAACTTTGCTACAGAGATAGCAGTCTCTTTGGGAGATTTTGCAACAACTAACCTATTCTCAGTTGACAATCTGAAAGAATGACTGAAGCAGAAGAATTAGATGATAAGTCAGCTGCAAAATAAAATAAGGACTATAGAAAAGAATGTTAGAGATGAAGTCAATAAAGGGATTGAACATGATAGAGCTAGTGATAGAGAAGAAATCCAACTACTCAAGTCCCATATTGATGAGATGCATAAGAATGTGCAAGTGAGCGAAAGACGGGCTATCCAACAAGATGAGTTGGTTAAACAATTACAAGACAAGGTCAGTTCCACTGAGAAAATGGTTGTGGATATAGCTGTGTTTCAAGATCAAGCATTGGAAGGGCTAAAGAAACTGGATATAGCACAACATATCCTTTTAACTAAGGTAGAAATCATCCAAAATCATTTTCGAGAAGTAAACCAATCATTGGATAATATTGGTTTCAGAGAAAGAGAGGCTACTGCAGCCTGGACCACTTTTCAAGAAGCGGTCGTGTCATCGGCTAGAGAAGAAATATATGTAACTCCCAGATTGACTGTTGCAAAGCTGGTCAGAGGTGATATAATATTAAATACCTGGGAGGCCAATATAGCTGAGAGTAAAAGAACAGCCAAGGAAATAAAAGAGGATTGTGAAGAGGTTTTTCATTTGCTTAATAAAGAATCACTAGGCCTCAGAAATGATCATTGTTCTGAAATACTAGGACAAATCGACATTGTAAAACATAAACTTGACATCAAAGAAAGCTTAGAGGAACCTCAGACTGGAATTTCACAGCTAAAGCAGGTTGACATCACTCAAATAGATAGATGGTTGGTAAAGCCAAATTTACAGTTATAGTCAATGACTTCTTAAGATAAAAGAATAGAAGACAGGTTGCCACAATTACAAAAGAAGTTGTATCTTTATGAGGCAAAATATGTGACAGAATCTTCTAGACTAGTAGTACAATTTCTAAGCAGGTGTGTCGAATGTCTTGAGAGAGGAAACATGAGTACCTCAAAGAATCAATGAGGTAACATGTACATATATGTTTCTGTTGGTATGAGAAGGAGATAGGGAAAGAACCAAGTGAAACAGTTCAAGTTTTTATTTTTTAACCAGTATTATCTAGGAATAACGAGAATTCCAACCACCTAGGGTTGAGAACCTCTTGTAGAAATATATTTTCAAAAGACTAAAGATAGGTTGCTTCTTGTTGTATGTAATTGAGAAAAATCTCTTATTGAATATTAATACAAGTGCAGACCAGAGATTCCACATTTCGTTCAGTTTGAGTTATGTGTTCTTCTGTCTTTCCATATCTCAACATCTTTTTATATATTTCCTTGATGAATGCATGATCGCAACTTAGTACAACATCTACTATGGTTACTTTTCATTTAGTAATTTAATATCGCACAACTTTTCCTCTGTTTTACTTTTAGTAAATGAAAGACTTGTGAGTTAATTGGATTGCTACATTTTATGCTTCATTTAAGTTTATATCATCTATTTCCTTCTTCTGTAGCAAAATAAGATTCTTCTGTAATAGATGCCTTGCATTGTCTAATAGCTTTATGTTTTTCTCTCATTACAACCAATGCTTTTAAATTTTAACTTAGACACGAAAGACAACCTCTGAGCTGTTATACTGTTAATTCATTTAGGGGATCTTTTGTCATACAACTAAGGTAGAAAAATAAAATATTAAAACTTTCCTTATTTCTTGATGCCTTGACATTATACTTTGAGCCTTAAGTATAAACTCAGGAACAACATCTTTTTGGTGTCGTTGCCAGGGATGGAGAATCAAAGTTATTTTTCCCTGGGAAAACAACATTGGTAATTTTCTTTCTTTGATAGTGAACAAAGATTGAACACAATATAAGGCTAATATTTTATTTTTCACTTGGCGACTCCACAATTGATAAACTGGCATTCGGTCGAAAGAATACCAGAAAGAATCTAGACGATAAGAAAACCTCGCTTGTATCTGACCGTGAAAATTTTTTGAAACTAAGGGGATACCTTAAATAGACTATTGCATCAGCAAGTAAGGTTTATCAACCCAAATCAAATACTAAAGTTTTATTGGAACCGTTAACTTCGCAAGAAGGCCCCATCCAACTCCTTTTCGAAGAAACATCTTCTGATAGACTTGAAGCTGAAACCCTAAAACCAGAGTTGGTTTCTTTCAATATTAAAGATGAGACCATTCCAACTGTCTTTTTTTTATCAATAAAGGTAAAAACTCCATCTCAGAACCTGATTCAAATGAAATTTCATCCGTTACCGAAATCAAGCTTCCAACCTCTCAAATCTTTGAAGAATATATCTTTTACCTTGACTTGAATCATGTTGGTTCTCCTGTCTATACATCCTCTAAATCTGAAGAACCCAGTCCTCATTTCCATGTTCCCTTCTTTTCAGATTTCCTGTCTCCTAACTGTAAGTCTCCTAAATCTTTTTCTCCTCATCCTGAAGGTACCGTAAAGTCACCACACATTTTTGAAAAACCCCTCTACAATCTCAAAGTTTCATCCCTCAAATTATCAATGGCTACAGATGGAAGAGGTGATGTCGAAGGTGGTGGTGCTGGAGGTGGTGCAGGAGGAGGGGGAGGCAGTCAAATACCACCCCCAAATCCTAGAATTTTTGTTAAAGTAGAAGCTAGGTATGCTCCTTTGATTCTCCCTTTTCCCCTCCATGATTTACCTGAAAACTATATGAAGAACTTACCAAAGTTCATCGGAGAGGGAGACTTAACCGCGACTGACCACATAAATTTCTTTGATCAATTCGTTGATATCCTTGGCCTTGAGCACGAGGATGTTTATTCAAGACTCCTAGTTCAAACTTTCGAAGGACATGTGAGAACCTGGTTCTGAGGAATGCCAGCAGATTCCATAGGATCATATGACGAGTTAGAAAGTTCCTTTATCAGACAATGAGGATAAATAAAATATCATCTTTATTATCTAACCTAGTTTGGAGATTTATGAAAGAAAAATTCAGAAACAATTCTTGAGTTTACTCAAAGATTTAATAAATTATATAATAAGATTCCAGCTGAGGTTAAAGCTTCCCAACCTGTAGAGAAAGTAAATTTTGTTGGGGATTTTGATCCGGATTTTTCTCTATTGTTGAGAGAAAGGATATCTGTCGACCTCACTAAAATGCAGGATGATATAGATGACATGGAAAAAATAATCAAAGAATTGTCAAATAAAATCTCAAAAATGGAAATGGACCAATCTAAAAATGAGCAGTTCCCCAGGAAAGATTTAAGAAGGAATCCTAACCCTCAAATGCAACAAAGATAAATCAAGAATGAAGATCAAAAGATTCAATCCCCTTTTAAGAATGAAAATTTTATAGGAGGGGAAGACATGCAAAATTTTGAAGAGTTAGAGGAAGATATGAATAATCTTGGCGATGATTGTCAAGAACTTTATTTGACGAGACAAGATTATGAAAAGTCCCTAAACACAGAATATGAGTCTAATAACGATGAAATCACAAATATTATAGAAGATCATGCTTATCAAGGAATTGTTGATAATATAATGGATGAGATTATAATGGCTGATCTTCAACAAAAGTACAATTTGAGGTCTAGAGATAGAAATATCACAACTGCCCAGCCGAAAAAAATATTGTCGAGAGGCAAAGATAATGAGGCAGCTCAATCGTTAACTGAAACATAGACTGCCAAAACAAAATATGTTGAAACACAAAGTGCTAAAATAAAAACAGTTGAAACAAAAGCAACACAAACTAATATATTAGAAAAAAGGGAGATAGAAATCCAAACCAAAGAAGTAGATAGGACGACGGGAAATTTGAATTTAGAAAATGAAATAAATAAGATCAAGATTCTTGTACCTTTGGTTGAACTAGAAAAATACCCTACATACAAAAAACAAATTGCCAAGATGATTAATTTTTCAGATACTGAAATTCAGGCCAATGTTATAAATTTAGAAGATGACAAACTGAATATAATTTTTGGTCCACACTTTGAAGGTGCCAGAGATACTGTCACCCCTTTCTACATTACACTAACTGTGCATGATAATTTGTTGCATAATTGCATGTTGGATTTTAAAGCCTCCCACAATGTGATGCCCAAAAGTATTATGGATAGACTTGGTCTCAAAATTACTCGACCATATAGAGATCTGTATTCCTTTGACTCGAGAACAGTTGAATGTATGGGTATGATTAAAGATTTAATTGTAAATCTTGCGTAGATTCATGTAAAAAGTGTTCTGATGGATGTGGTTGTTGTTGATATACCTCCAAAGTATGGTATGTTGTTATCCAGGTAGTGGGGCACCAAACTTGGAGGATCCCTTCAGCTCGACATGACATATGCTACAATCCCAATCTTTGGCAGATAGTTCACTCGCCTGTACAGAGAAACAAGGCTGGCATATACAGTAAGTTATCCACTGAACCCAAATAATTATACTGTTTATGTCACAGATCAAGATTTAGGAAATTTTATTATATCGATAGATGATGATTTAGATGAATGTATAGAAAACTATTGTACAGGAAACGAAAAAATAGAAAAAACCAATAAAAATGTATATAGTACTGGAGTTTGGAAAATGTATTTCGATGGTGCTTCGTCTTGTGAAGGAGAAAGATCTCGAGTGTTGTTTGTGGAACCATGAGATGAGTTTATCATCCATTTCTATTACATATTACAGTGGGACATCAACTACACCAATAATGTATGCAAATATGAAGCCCTGGTTTTAGGATTAGAAACTGCCAGGAAGTTGAAAATTAAAAAACTTGGAAGTCTATGGTGATGTGGAATTAATTATAAAACATATAAATCAGAAATACCAGGATAAACACCCAAGGTTGAGGTCTTATAGAAATTGTGACTGGGATCTAATTGATTTTTTTTTATCATCGGTTAATGTTCAATACATCCCCAGAATAGAAAATCAGCAAGCAGATTCATTAGTGAAAGCAGCCTCAACGTTTGTACCTCCTACTGTTTTCAAATTGAAGTATCACATAGAAATGAGGCACAGACCCTCAATACCAAACAATATACAACACTGGCAGGTTTTTGAAGATGATGAACAAATCTGACATTTCCTAGAAATGGTGGACGAATTAGCTGAAACGCATATTGACCAAGAAAATCAGAATGACCCTTCTTGGATTATGCAGGAAGGAGAAGATCCTCAGGAGTTTCGGGATAAGATCTCTAATCATCACATGTTGGTACTAAAAAATAATCAGATCCCTAAATGTTTGATTCCCTTGGAGATATTATTTGATCATGATGATATCCCCTTGAAGTCTACTTTGCAGCCTCAGCCTGAAGAGGTTGAATACTGTGATGTAGGCACCAAGGAAACTCTAAGGCTGGTTAAAATATGTAAATACCTCCCCCCTGAAATAAAAATAAAATATGTTGAGCTTCTCAAGTAGTGCAAGGATGTTTTTTCTTGGTCCTGTGATGAAATAAGGACTTATGATACTTCTGTAATCAAACACAAAATTCCTTTGAAGCATGGTGTAAGGTCTTTGTCCCAACATAGCCTTATAAAACACAAGCTAAAATAAAGAATAAATAAATTATATCCTATACAATTTAATCATCAACTTATAATCGTTTATTATTCAACATAAATTAAATTTATGAATAACATGAAAATAAATTTAATTAACAACCACATAACACAACAAATTCATGAAAATACATACCTCTGCCTGATGCTATTTCTCCAATCTCCATATGTCCTCCCGTTTGTCCTCGTTGCTACTCTGCCCAAACTCTGCCCAAAATTGAATCCTTCCTCCCTGCCAGCTAGGAACAGAGCCTATCCGACTCCCTAGCTCCAGGATTCCGTGAGGATTCCTGACCCCCGAGCCCAAAACTCCCAGCAACCGATGCACCCCTGCAACAGTTGACCCAAACTCCAAACCAGAAAATACAACCCAAAAAACACAGTCCTTAATCTGAAAACGAAAACTTCCTTTCCCCAAAGTTTCCAAAAGTCCCTCTCCTGAATGCCTCTGCCCCCTCATATCCTCCTCCCATTCACCACCTCCTACCTTCATTTATTGCCACCCACCTTATCCCTCCATTTAATACCTTATCCCTCCATTCAATGCTTTATCCCTGCATACGTAAAGTTTTCTAATAATAAATTAAAAGTTATTAAGCCTTTAATTCGTTACCCAAACATTAAATGTGTTAATTAATGAACATATATTAAACAATAATTAATTAATTAATTAATATTATTAATAAATAATCATTATTTAACTAATACACATTAGGACCGTTAATTATTTAATTAACTATACTTGATAAACCTTAAGCAACTATTTAACTAGGGTTGTTACATACACCCACCCTTCAGGAAACTTTGTCCCAAAGTTAAAGTATTTTATAATACAAGGGAAAAGAAACATGGTTCACACATTCATAACAAATAGCTGACATTATTAGTAAGTAAGCCAAGAAACTCATTCATACTAGTGTACATGTGCAAGAAATGCATGTGTAGCTAGTACATACAAGTCTCGTTCATGTACTAATATCAATAACTATTATCTCTATAGTAATTTCCATATGCATCCAATCCATTCAACAAGACTATTCATTTTATAAAAGACAATAAAACAATCAAATGTTTGTGAAATCCTTTAATTACAATTATCTAGCTCAACAATGTTATTTAGAAAATTGTAGTTTAGTTACATAATTATGAATATTCATATATATATATATATATATATACCCATTTTATTTTTAGAAGGAAAACAATAAATTCCACCAAAAGACAAATCTCCATACACTCTGAACTATTTCTACTCATCCTTCCTTCCTAACTTACTTCCATCTTCCATTCCTATCCTTCCTCTGCTAGACTATCTTGGAGCGTCAACTATATTGACCTAACTCCAAATAGAACCCGTAAGCGGAAGTGTCACTATCTTGACCAAGCTTCTCTAGCAGGCAACTGATAGTCATCATCACACGTCTAGGGGAGCGTGAGCTAACATCATCCTCCCATGAATTCAAGTTTCATAGGATACATGGTGGGAAATGCCTCCAACCCTCCTAATCATGACTAAGGTCCACACCCTACAATGGAATGTACAATGGCATCATGTTACTGGGAGTTTTGTCATTGTCTATTCAGTTTTGGGCAGTCTCACCACTTGAAATCCTGCACTGGTCCACATATCATAGAAATGCATCCAAACCAATATAATTTCACATACAAAGATTCATACCATATTGTTTCTCGGCCAGTGGTCATGACATCCACTTCATCATCATTATCCCTTGGCTATTTCATAGCCCATAACCTGCAATTTAGTCTGTAACACAAACTCATACATTTCTATGCATTATCATCATGTAATTGCACACAACCATAATTTCAATTTGGTATTCGCGTATCAACAAATTTAACATCAAAATTTTCAAGTTAGAAATAGATCTCATAATATCCCATAATTCAATTATCGACACTCATTCATAAAATTATCATTTACAAAATAGATTGCATCATATCCAACATCATTCTAATAGCATTTAAAACTTCATAGGATTGTCATTCACACAATATGTTGCATCATATCCATCATCATCAATAACAATTAGACATTCATAGAATTTACATTCAGATAGTAGATCGCATCATATCCATCATCATCAATAACATTTAAACATTCATAAAATTTACATTCTCACAATATATCGTATCATATCCATCATTATCCAAATACATTTAAACATTCATAAGGATTCATACGTCTTAAAAGTTCAAGTGTATCATTTAATAGTTTCACTTGTGAATAGAAAATAAAGGTGTGTAGGCCTCAGGTAATCCTGGCTGTCTAAGTCAAAAGGTGGTGTTACATACACCCAACTTTTGAGAAATATATTCTCGAGGTGGTAAAAAAAGTGAGGGATAATCTCATCGTAGTGTTTCGACGTCTTCCCAAGTAGCAGATCTTGGACTATACTTGTCCCACTGGACCTTAACTTGGTCTACCAAACGGTTCCTACGACTCTACGGTCCAATATGTGTAATGGTTCCACCATGAGAGTTCCTGCGTCCGACACCTGCAATTCCTTCCAATTTAGCTTATGTGATTCATCAGTAACATAATGACGTAGAACAGATACATGAAAAACATTATGAGTTTTATGCAAGTGGGGTGGTAGTACGAGATGATAGGCAACGGGTCCATTTTTCTCTTGGATTCTGAATGGTCCTATAAATTGATGTGACAACTTTGTCCCTTTCCTGAACTGTATGGTACTCTTATTAGGCCTGATACGAATGAAAACTTGGTCTCCCACTTTATAACTTCGGTCAGTCCTGTGTGCATCCGCATAACTTTTCTACCTATCCTGTGCTTCCTTTAGTCTCTGCCTAATCTAAATCACCTGTTCCTCCATCTCTTGAATCAATTCTGGCCCAACTATTACTCGGTCTTCGAATCTATCCCAACTCAACAACGTTCTGCATGGCCTTCCATAGAAATCTTCGTAGGGTGGCATTCTGATGGAGCTATGAAAACTGTTATTGTAGGAAAAATCTACCAAAGGTAGGTACTTCTCCCAATGGGTTTGATTATCCATGAAATACATCCTAAGAATGTCTTCCATGACTTGATTTACTCTCTCGGTTTTCTCATCTGTTTTAGGATGATAAGTTGTGCTTAAGTTCAATTGAGTCCCCAACGCTGACTGCAAACTTGTCCAAAACCTAGAAGTGAATCTGGAGTCCCTATCTGAAATGATCTTCTTAGGCATCCTGTGCAAATGGATGACCTCACTTACAAACACACATGCCACATCAGTGACATCGTAAGTGTCTCTAACCGGAATAAAATGAGCACTCTTGGTTAACTTATCAACTATCATAAGAATGACATTGTGTCTATGAGATGTGAGTGGCAACCCCACAAAAAAATCCATAGAGATGACTTCTCACTTGGACATAGGAACATCATGTGGTTGTAGGAGGCTTGCCGGGTGATGGTGGTCAGCTTTCATTTGTTGACACTCTAGGCATTTGGCGAAGAAATGGACTACATCGGGCTTCATGCCTACCTAGAAGAAAAACTTCCTCATGTCTGCATACATCTTCTTCACACCCGGATGTGCACAATAAAGTGCTATGTGGGTTTCCTTTAGTATGATGCTTTGACTATCCCCATCTTCAGGGATGTACATCCTTCCCCGATATCTCAATAGTCGGTTTGCTTCAAAAATATATCCTTCATACTTTGGAACTAATTGCCTCTCACTCTGGAGGTTTGAAGTAACCTTTAAATACCAACTGTCTCCTTGGAGTTGTGTCAACACACGTTCCCTCAGATTGACTTTTAAGGGTACCAAAGAGAAGACACGTGGTCTCCTACTCAAGGCATCTGCGACCACATTTTCCTTTCCCTTGATGTATGAAATACCAAAATCGTACTCACTCACAAAATCACTCCATTGCCTTTGTCTGGCATTCAAATCCCTTTGAGTGAAGAGATGTTTTAAACTTTGATGGTCCATTTTGAGCTCAAAGTTTCGCCCCACAAGATAGTGTCTCCAAAGTTTCAGAGCTAGCATTACAACTACCAACTCTAAATCATGAGTAGCGTAAATATCTTCATGTTTATTCAACTTCCTTGATGCATAAGCTATCACTCCTCCATCCTACATTAACATGGCCCCCAACCCTTGCTTCGAGGCATTCGTGCAGACTGTGAAGTCCTTTTCCATATCCAACACTCGCAGAATTGGCGCACTAGTTAGTAACCTCTTAAGCTCAATGAATGCACTATCACATTCTTCTGTCCATTCATACCTAACCCCCTTGCACTGCAAAGTGGTGATGGGTTTCGCTATTTTAGATAATCCTTCCACAAATCTAAGATAATAACCTGCGAGCCCCATGAAGCTTCTTACCTCGTGGGCATTTTTTGGCACTGGCCATTCCATAATGGCCTTTACCTTTTTTGTCTCCACAGAGATTCCTTCACCAGAAATGACATGACCTAAATAGTGGATTTATTTCTGGAAGAAGGAACACTTCAACAAATTCCCATACAATTTCTTCTCTCTAAGGTAGGACAACACCACTCGCAGGTGTTCCTCATGTTCTCTTTTGTTCTTGGAATAGATGAGGATGTCATCTAGAAAGACTTGTACAAAACGATCTAAGTACTTCAGGAATTCTCCGTTCATGAGACTCATGAATACTGTTGGCAAATTGGTCAATCCGAAAGGTACTATGACAAACTCGTAATGCCCAAACCGAGTTCGAAAGGAATTTTTTGGGATATTTCCTTCCTTAATCCTTAACTGGTGATACCCTAATCGCAAATCAATCTTTGAGAATACC
>WSFP011249302.1:0-56868 GCA_009831015.1 Picea engelmannii | reverse complement strand
AATAGTTGAAAACGGGTTAAAAACGAGACATTTGTTACTTTTTACCTTGTTTTGGAAAACTTGTGGAGAAAAACCATTTAGAACTCAAATCTTCGAAGGTAAAATTTGATGAGTACAATAAATGATATTTGTTAAGATAGTTAAACACTTAAGACTTTAGTTAAGATTAATTTGGTTTAATGTGTACCTAGGTAAAGTGTGATTCTTTAATGTGCTTTTGTAACTAACTGATCTGATGGTCACGATTATGTTTTGGACATGAAGTGATATGATGATTCATATTCTCCTTGTTATCAATGACGCTTGACCTAGGACTTAGCTTCTAATTGGTCCATGATCTCTATCAAAAGAGCATAGTGGGCCATTTGTTGATGATTGATTGTGAGAGATGTTCACGTAATTTTTTTTTTTTTTTTTTTGCATTAATATATTGCCTCAAGTGGCCATGTTGGTTGGAGTCATGGACTATTTCCCTCTTTAAGAGTTTTAACCGCATAAAAACATTGTTGTATGAATCTTTGATATATGTGGGAGAGTTTATCTTAAGGTGTTTGACCTATACGCCCTTTCAAAGTTTGGATTCCAACATGAACATTTAAGCACACTCTAGTGTGACAATTAGAATACCATTAAGTTCACCAAAGATCCAATTTAACATCATCACAACAAACACATTGATCTACACATGCATTTTATCAAGAGGATTCTTCAATATTGTATCCTTAATGTGCTCTATTTCCGAACAAATGATCAAGTTGCAAATATTTTCACAACGACCCTTGCATAAGCCAAGTTGTCAAAGCTTTGGTCTCTGTTAGGAGTTCAGGAAGTAGTCATTAAGTGGGGAATAGGCTCTAATGCCTCCTTCCTTCTCCTATCGTGTCACCTTTGTAAATCCTTCATTTTTACCCAAAGTTGTTCTCAAGGGTGGATGTTAAGATATTTAGACACTTAGGAGCTACTTAAGATCAACTTGGTATAATGTGTCTTTAGGTAAAATGTGTTTCTTTAGTTTGATTTTTTAACTTAAGCAATTCGACGGTCATGATTATGTTTTAGACTTAAAGTTATATGATGGTTCATCCTCTCTTTGGTATTAATGACACTTGATTCGTCACTTAACACCTAATTAGTCCATGATCCCTATTTAAAGAGCATGGAATGTCATTTAATCATGATCAATTGTGAGATATGATCATCTAATCTCTTTTCTTTTTGCATTAATATATTGCCTTAAGTGGCATTGTTGGATGGGTTGTGGACTATTTCCCTCTTTGAGGGTTTTAATCACATAAAACATTGGTGAACTAATATTTGATTTGTGTGGGTGAGAATTTGTTGTAAGGTGTTTGACTTGTGTGGATATCCCCTATTTTTCAAATGATTTCTAATCTACTTTGACGAGGCAAGCAATCTAACCTTACTTGCTTCATTTTAATGTATGATTTTTAATTTTTCTTGCATTTTTTTGGGTTTCCAGACTATGTCTCATTTTTCCTCTACGCACCTATGTTGGTAGAAGAACTTGCTCTCACGACATTACACTATTAATCGCGGGTGTATGTGACTATTATTAAAACAAGGTGCCAACACAACCCAAAAAGGGAAAAAAGTAAAATAAAATCTCTTTCTCTCTCTATACATACATACATATATACACATATAACTCTCTCTCTCTCTCTCTCTCTCTCTCTCTCTCTCTCTCTCTCTCTCTATGTGTGTGTGTGTGTGTGTGTGTGTGTGTGTAGAGAGAGAGAACTTATTATTTAATATTTTATTATTATTATTATATATCAACATTTCTAATTTTAATTATGATTGTTTGTGATTTCAGTAATCGAGAATTTGCGATATTGGTGCAAGAGGGAGCATGAGAAATAACACATTTGAGCTCTGTAAGACCAAAATGTGATTGAAGCACTATGTGTGAGTTCCTTGAGTTTTTAAAATGTCTCAACATGAGAGCAAACTTGGAGTTATTTCAACAACTAGCAGGATACCAAAAGCTCATGGTGGAAGTCTTCTAGATCAAATATTGTTGGGTATATGTTATATTATTTGCACAATTAGCCCCATGTGTTGTACATTGCGACCGGAGGGTGGGGGGGTGGAGCCCCTAAAAAAATAAAAATTGGGTTGTTTTTGGTCCATTTTTGGGTAGCTTTTGGCCAACTAGTTTTCGTCCCATTGTAATATACTTCTTGTTAAGGAAACTAATCTTGATTGATGGATTAGGGATTTGGATATTGTGGAATTAGATATATTGTATTGTAAGTGGTGAAGTTAATACAATGAAAGTTAAAGGTGAAAATCTAAACATTTGTTGGTTTTTCTGGTTAAGGGTTTCGAGGGTAAATTTCTAAGTACTGTGTGTGAATGCTATTGTCACTACAAGGAGAACACCTTCTAGTGGAGGTTTTTACAGAACCTCCTCGAAAAAATTATCCCTTCTCTATTTATAGTGTAGGCGGGAAGCTGGAGGTTTTTTTATCGATGTGCATGTAAGGTACATACGCACTGGTGCACACATAAAAAATAACACCCTGATGCTTAAATGTTCAAAAGCATTGTCATAAGTTATAATAAAATAACAAGCATCGATCAAAGCACACTAATGTCGTTGAATCTTACAACCCGGTGTGTATCCCTGTCTTCAGGCACACTATGGTAGGGTAAATAAAAAAATTGCCAAACTGATCTTCATTATTACACTTCATCCCATGCTTCCAAACTCTCAAGTAGTCATTGGTGCTCACTCTCCTTCCAAAGACGCCATGTTTTCGATGCTCTACAACAAGTTGCAGAGTTGCACTGTAGATTTCATAAATTTTTAAATTTCTGAAATTACCACGAATTTGCATTTTCTCTCAACAATGGAACCATGCCTCCTTGGGACATAAGATTCCAAGTAAATTGTTTATTACCTTCATATTTTCATTTTAATCCAATTAAAATTTGAATTTAGCTTCAAATTTGGCCATTTTTCAATTTTTTTCAATTCTGTGCAGTGTGCCTGAACACTTTGGCTCACCCCGATGTGGTGCATATTGTGTATAATTCAAAGTAAGCACCGCCATTGGTGCATCCTGTGTATCATTCATAGTAAGCACCGCCACTGGTGCATCAAATCTAAACATAGGCCTCAGTTTTGTTCAAGGAAGAGCAGTGTGATAAATTTAAAAAACAAAGCAATGTGTCTTTTGTGACACCCCTCAACCAGTGTGTCTTTTGTGACACCCCTCACCCGGTGTATTATAAAGGAAAATTCTTGCTAAACAACATATCAGTGTGTTCCATTTAATTAAATGCACCACAAATTTTATGACACATAAAATTTAATGTAGCGATGCAACCATTTTAACCAAATGCATCGATGTCGTTAACAGACCGGCACTGGGACAAAAATTGACCAACTTAGAATAGCGTGGCATCTCGTTGGATGCCTTGTTATCGATGCTCTATTATTCACAACACACTGCTAAACAAAATACTAGTGCTCCAATAACACTGTAGCACCATTCCGTTCATAGTAACACATCGCACTATGTAACTTGCAATAAAACGATTTAACCTTGTGGTGCCCATAGGTAAAAAAACACATTGGTATTGTAAAGAGCACATCACTAGACCGAATATTTCACAATCTATCAACGTGGTGTGTCTTATGGGACACATCACTAAAACACGTGGCGATGCGACAATAAAATAGGAGCATCAATGCATAAGAGCTAATAGTACGCACTAGTGTTGTTAAAGGAAAAGAATAACTATAAGTTTTAAAAATTAAACATATCGATGCTTCTTTTGTGAGGCCCCATCTCCGATGCGTTGTGAAATACAACACACCACTAAACAACTTTCCAGTGCTCTAATAGAATCGACGCATCGATGCTTTTAGTTTAATAAAGCGCACTAGTATGTTTGTGTGCCATAAATTTTAGCATAGTGGTGCGTCCTTGTTAACCAAATGCACCGATGGTGTTAAGAGAAACACGCCGAGAAAAATATTCATTGACTTGGCATGCCGTGGCATCCCATTGGATTCCCCATTATCAATGCTCTACACAACACAATACACCACAAAACAAAATTTTGGTTCTCCAATAACATGGTAGCAGCATTGTGTTCATATTAACACTTCACACCATTTAATTTGCAATAAAAAAATCTAACCTAGCAATGCCTTTAGGAACAACAAATGCATTGGTGTTGTAAACGACACGACACTGGGGTGAATATTTCATAATTTGACAGCATGGTTTGTCTTATGGGACACACCAGTAAAATGCGTGGCAGTGCAACAAGAAATGTGGTGCACTGGTGCGTGACAATAACAATACTGCATGGCAGTGTTTTTGTTTGATATAGAGCATCGTTTGCAGTGCATATTGAGTGTTTTATGCGTAATGGTTACTTTTCTATGTTTTCTTGCAAACAAAAATGAATTTTAGTTTTTGTTAAATACAATTTATTTATAGATGCGTGTGTTTTATAATTTCAATTCATTTTTTCTATATATATGTGTGTGTGTGTGTGTGAATCAGAGATGATGACAACTAGAGGAGGAGCAACATCAAGCCAAAACATGCACATTTGTACATGAGTGGGAAGCTAGAGAGAGGGAGAGGGAGTTGTTTATTTGCCCTATTTCATAGTAGACATGTGCCCTTTTGATGGATGTTAGCCTCCTCGAGTCTTATGAGGAGGTTACATCCCTCAGGGGGGACTATTCATTGTTACAATAGTTGATTTGTCATTGGGATCATGGTTGAAAATAATTCAAGGTCGGTATCAATCTATAGTATCAACTCACAGAGGAGGATGCTTATTTCACCACTAGGTTGTTTAGGAGGGGGAGGATTGGCCCCAATTCCATGATCCACCACCCGATGTTGCAGAGAAGATCCAGTTGGCATATGTGCAGAGATATGCCAGTGTGGATGTTATTTCCCCTTTTGGATTCCAAGTTCTTGGTGGTCAGATGCGGATGAGTTCATTTCATAGAGAGGAGTTTAAGTGTCTCTGTTTTATTATCTTGACATTGTCACACTCTAGCTCTGATGGAAAACACATTAGTTTCCCTTTGATGCATTATGTAGATAGTTTGGTACAGAGGCCCTGATTGATTAGGTGATCAAAGATTTTTTTGAGACAGTTTTGTTTTGCACTGGATCGTTGTTGCACCGTTTTAAATGAGAGGAGATTCTTCCCATTCACGTCAGAGTTATTTACATTATTTTTTGAGAGGGTTCATACCACTTGAACTACAATAACTCATTTCCTTCTAGGCCTATGTTTGATGTGCATATGCACATGTGGGGGCAGTTGTTTCTCAAGAGAGCCAGTTGGAGTTGTCGTGTACTTCGATAGGTAGGGATGTATGTGATTTTTTGGCTAGAGAGGACAATCATGTCCTCGATTATTTACATTACCCATACATGGGGTTGGATTGGAGAGGATGTCCAAACATCATGTTTATAGTAGTTGAGCCACCCAATCAAAGAGGTAATACTATTGTTATATTTTGATAAATCTAGTTGCATATTTTTATGCCTTATTTAATGCACATGTAATTTACTGTAACATTTTGTTTCAATTATCTTGTTATTATTATATTGTTTTGCATATATTGACACATATGTTGGGGATAAACCTCCCCAATAAAATGAGGAGATGGAGGAGGCACATGACTAGCCTGCAGTACACAGATTGTGCATGCCATAGAGGCTAGATCAAAGATTCTGGATAGAAGTGGTGGATCGCCCATGTGGTGTAATTAATAAGCACAAAGTGGTACATGCACCAGTTAGAGACATATTATGGGTACCAGGTCTTTATAGAATATGGATGACTCTGCCTCATGAGTTGACGTTGTTGATGTGTCATATTTTTGGTGTCGTCAACCTCATCAAGAGGTTGAGGGATACTACTCATGATTCTACTCCATCCATCGCATTTCCAGACCCATCTACATCCTCTACTCCACCACATGGTCCTCCTCCTCCTACTGCTTCTCTTCCACATGAGTCTACACCATTCATTGATCCTCTTGCTTCCCCTCCACATGTGTCCACACTATCCAATCCTCCTCCTCCTCCTCCTCCTCCCCGTCTTCCTCACCCTACACATGCGTCTGCTTTGTCCACGTCTGATCCTCCTCCTCCTCCCCTCCACATGTGTCTGCTCCATCCATGTCCAATCCTCATCCTCATCATCATCCTCCCCCTCCTCTCCACATGTGTTTCCTCCATCCATGCCCAATCCTCCTCCTCCTCCTCCTCCTCCTCCCCTCCACATGTGTCTACTCCATCCATGTCCAATCCTCCTCCTCCTCCTCCTCCTCCACCTCCCCCTCCACATGTGTCTTCTCCATCCACGTTTCATCCTCCTCCTCTTCCTCCTCCCCCTCCACATGTGTCTGATCCATCCACGTCCGATCCTCCTCCTCCTCCACCTTCACATGTGTCTACACCATCCACCTATCCTCCTGCTTCTCCTCCACATGCGTCACCATCCACTAATCCTTCTCCTCCTCCACTTGTGTCACCATCCACCAATTCTTGTCCTTCTCCTCCACATGTGTCATCATCCACCGATACTCCTCCTCCTCGTCCTCCTCCTCATGTGTTACAATTTTTTGATGATTTGGACACTATGTTCACATTGGGTACTGTTGTACAGGTTGATCCTGATAGAGAGACGTTTGATAGTGTAATTTTGTCGACATTTCTTTCTGACATTATTATTGATAGACCCTCTACCTCTGGTAGTAGAGAAATTGATGCATCGGACTTTGGTGGTGGACCTAGCTAGCAGTGGTACTAATTGACATGTATATTGATTGTTTTATATTTGACTTAAGATGTATATACAACATGTTTATTGCAGATTTTGTTGAGATGTATGTTTGACATGTATATTGATATGTATATCGCTCACGTATATTATGTTTTTCATATAATGTTGTGGTGGTTGTTGTTTGATTTATAAAATGTATTATGAGTATGTTAATGATTAACATTATTAACGATTTCTCGGTTTTTAAATCAAATTTGAGACGTACCACTTATTTAAATTTACAATTGACATATAATATTTAACTTTAGTTTTATGAAATTGTTTAATTTGGATTGTGATTGCAAAAAGTTATAATCATTTATGTCATATAATATTTAACTCTTCTTCAAGGTGAATTATTTGTTGTCCAACAAGATACAATATGTTGATTAAACATATTTAGAAACCAACATACTTAAATATAATGAGTGAAATGTTTGTGATTTGAATAATTGTGTCTTTTTTATATATTGTAATAATAACATTATAATATAATTATTCACTAATAATAATGATGATGATGTAATAATAAAGTTATTTTTTTAATTTATTATTCAAATGTTACAAGACAAAGTTATAATATAATTGCATACTAAAATCATAATTATGATATTTTAATTTTTTCAAAGATTTTATTAATTTATATTATCCAACTTTATAATATATTAAATTTATTTAATTAAATTTAAAATATTAAATATAAAAAATAATAATATTTTTTTATTTATACATTTTCCATGAAAGGTTTCACAATTTTTTACTCTAGTAATAACTTTATGAATCTTCTATTAAAAAAGTATGTAAGTATTCGTTGTATTAAAAAGGTACCCTAAGTAATGTATTTAGTTGATTTTGTATTAAAATGTATGCAAATATTGGATTTGGTTAATGTATGAAAAAATCAATTATTCAAATTGATTTTTAGTCATATGCACTGTTATTTTTTCATCTATTTTGATGAGATAGTTATAATAGTTGTTCATTAAATTTATAATAGTTATATTCAATATTTTTTATTATTTAAAATTAGAATTAATTAAATTTAAATTATTAAATATGAAAATTAATTCATTAATAAGAACGAATTTCAATCTTTGTTGTCAATATTTGGCTTCCATGGTAACAATTTATATCCAAGCTTTATATTTACCTCTCTCCCCATATCTCTCTCTAACTCTGCATGCTAATCTCTTAATCATTTTTTTAGATTAAAATATACTTTAAAATAAATCTTTACCAATGTATTATAAGAATACATCACCAACTTTGTGATATCTCAATTGATGCTTAGTAATTCAAATATTAACATAAACATATGTTAATACAATACACATAAATTTTATATAATAAACAATAAACATGACAATAAAAGTATATAAAAACCACATCTTATGCTTGTACTATTTAATATATTTTCAATATGTGCTTCTAAATGGTTGTTAACTTTTCATATTCAACATTATAAAATGAAGAAGAAAAAAACATAATTGTCCATTATAGATACCCATATTAAAATGACACATCCACAATATAAATGTCAAAACAAAACATTTAGATATTAGTCTTTGTTGTCATCACCCTAATTATCTTCTTTGATTGGCATTATAACATTGTTGTTCTCAAAAAGATATTTAGATCTCAGATCAAGTCTCGGTACGAACCACCAATCCCCATCCAACACATCTAGGTAAAAAAATAGTTGGTTCCAATGTTTTGGGAAAACATAAGACATGCTTCTACAATTCAATTTTCCAAATGATTTATTGTCACTCTCTTGTTTCCTTCTTTTCTCTTCATACAACACAACCCATGGCCGCATTGTCTCCGCATTGTAAAGAATGAATTTATTGATGACATCAATTTCTAAATTCCTTGATATATGTACAATAATTCAAAACAAATAGTATGAGATCAAATATATATTATTATCAACTTCAGTGTAAACAGTTGCTCTGTACAAATTTGACAAAATACAAGTGACTTACTCTTTATCAAGCACCTTTTTTCGTTCATTTTGGAGTAGCTCCCCTTCCCTTTGTCCTCACCCCAAACCACTTCCCCTGGTGTGTCGTCAATTTGGTTGATGTACTCAATAGCATGAGTGTTCAATGCAGTACGAGGCACGAGTTCATACCCATACCGAAAGAGATGCAGATCCTGATCCCTCATGTACTATATATCCCTCTATTTTTTCCCTTTGTCAAACAAACGCCTTCAATTTTTTCATGTACCTCTCCAAGAATAATATCCAATGACATGAGAGCACCCCAGCTAATTAAACCTCATCATGTAGGTGAATTAGAAGATGGACTTGTAAGTCCATAAAACACGTGGGTAGATCCTTCTCAAACGTACAAATAATCTCAACTATCTCTTGACACCATCGTGGAATGCTAGCAATATGAATCTCCTTTGATGTGATCCAACGTACAAAACCATATAATTTTGATATAGTGTGTCGCAAGTCCTGGGGGAATTCATGGTTCACACAACCATGCATGAGAAAAGGATAATGACACTACAAAATAGAGACACACATAATTAATTGCCATAAAATTGTCAGTGCATAACATATTTTTACCGACAATATAAAAGAAGAATCATGTATTTGACATACATACCCTTAAAGGTTCATATGGTCATGTGATTTCAACCCCAATAAATTCCCTTCAACAATGAAGCAACGTCGTAGAGTCAACTCATATAAATAAGGTACCTTCACACCCAATATAACATCATTCGCCATAGAAAGATCATTTTTTTTCAAAATCCATGCGACATCACCTTCTTTAAAAGACCAAGAGGGACCAACCTCTCCTCTAGTTTCTTTTCTTGGATAATGTATATTTTTATGTATTTGAAGCAATAAGATCTCTTCTAACATCCAATTTGTTGCTTTTATTCGATGATATGTGCCTCCATAAAGAAGATGAAACATTTTTTAATATATGCATGAGATCTAGTACGTGGCTAATCTTAAGATGCTCCCTATATGGAAGCTCATAAAATACAGATTTCATTTTCATCCCAATGGGAATTTTCTCAACATATGTGTCAAAATATTCTGGATCATTGAACATAGATTCCCCATTTGAATCAAACAAGTCTGCCATTTCCTTCTCCTTCTCTGTGTCATATGCCCTAATCTAATCTTTCGGTGTCATTATTTCAGGTCTCTGGGTTCTCTCTGGTTTACCATTGAAAATAAATGCAACTCTTCTATAAGGATCGTCTTCTGGGAGGAATATTCTTGAGAAGTTGTACATAGGATTTCATAGGTGGTTGGACCACCTAGCCTTTATAGAAGGTCCACATCATTTACATCCATTATAGCCTTTTGTTACAAGACCTAAAATGTTATTGTATACAGAGAACGTTAGTGTCAAAAATATAGTTGCACCAAATTAAGTATGTCAAATAACATTACAAATACAAACAAATCAATCAACATGCTTACTAGAGAAAACTCCTAGTCTTAGATAATTGTGTGTGTTGTATGCACACATGCCATACAACATAAAAGACTTCTCCATTGGGATGGGTCTTGATACAACATATACATGTATCCCTTCCCATAATTGGTTAAATTCATCGATCAATTGTTGGAGGTAGACATCCATTATCTTCATTTGTATTCTACTTGGGACTATAAGAGCCAACATAATATGTTCATTCTTCACGGACAACCATGGGGGGATATTGTTATTGATCACTACCACTTTCCAAACATAATAGTTGGTGTTTTGGAAGGAATACATGTTAAATCCATCCATGTCTATGCTCAATCATAGGATCTATACTTCATCCTTGAATTTATCGAGCCATGTATCTTCTACATGCACCTTATCTTTGAGTAACATACAATTAGTAAGCAATAGAAATGCACACTTTCATTAAGCATAAATAAAATCAACCATTGTATTCCTTCATTGTGTGACAAGTTTCCTTCAAAAATTAGGGGACTTAATGGTTAGTTACCTCAAAAGAGTCTAGAAACACACATCTAACATATCATACATTGCTTTCAAGTTGTACAGTAACATTGTTGTCCCTAGTTGGGTAGATCTTGACCCTTGTACTCAACCAAAGAGAGGGGTGGTGGAAGCAGATTTCAAGATTTCGGAGAAGGTATCTACTACAACATCAACATCACCCCCTAGTTCATTTTGTTGGAATGCATGTAACAACATTCCCTCCATGGCTTGGGTATCCCGTAAGAAATCATCCATAACAATCTCTATATCATTGCCTTTGTTCTCAACATGTGAAGAACTAGTGTTATTGTAGAGGTTTTGAATTGGTGACTCAGGACATAGTGGGTATTGAATAGGTGATTGATTCAACAATTCTCGGTATGCTTCCTCTCCAAACTAAGATCCTTTAGCACCGAGCTCGTAACTTGACATTGTAGTGGGGTGCAACGGTAAATGGTAGATAGGTCGCTCGTAGTAAGAATCATAATTGTAAATATATTGAACATTACATCGATGATATTAGTAACACAATGTATTTAATATGTTCAATCGTTGTACCAAACATTTATTAGAAGCAAGAAATGGTTTCCCAATAATAAACATGCAACCAACCACTTTATAAAACAAATGTCGAATTAAGCAATACATTTACACCACTTCTATTGAAAATCCAAAAATACAATTACTTAATAATATTTTTCTTACGCCCCAAGGGATGTCTACATAAAAGAGATCCAACTCACATTGTAATACCATTGACCCAGGCTGGTTGTTGGAAGATGGCATGTTATGATTGGTAGGGTAAAGCAACTGTCCATTTTCATCAAACATCTGCTTGCGGAATTTTGGGAGTATTGGAATATCTTGCACATCCAAAATCTTGATCCTACAAAATTCAATGAAAAATTATTCAACTACAACTGTATACATAACATAAATTCAATGAGATAAATGGATTATAAATAAAATCTAGACTTACTACAATCGGAGGGAGAGAAGTTGAAGGACTTGCAATGATATGGAATGAGTTGGAATCTGAAAAATTGGCCATTTGATATTATAATTCTTTTTTTCCTGCATTTGAGCCAAGACCATCATCTTGGGAAGCTTAGAACAATATAACTTCAAACATAATTTTGAATGAATTTTAAAAGTTAATGGCGCACCTAATTATATTACGACGCCCTAATGTGTATCCATACAACAACCGCATTGGTGCGGCGATTTATGATAAGCACTAAAGAGTGGCCTTTGTTACAACCTCCGTAAAGAAAAACCTCCACAAATTATAAATGTAGAGGTTTGCATCTACAATTTCTTAATTAAATTGTTTGTCAATTCATTTTACTTATGAATTTCATCGGTGCTAGCACACTAACTAACAAAGTTACAAAAAATAATGTGTGTGTTTATATGTGGTTTTTTACATTTGAATTTTATTTGTCGGTGCATTTTTCATGTAAATCGCACCAATGCATTTATTAATGTATAGCGCAACAGTGCGTTCATTAATGTATAATGCACCGGAAAAAGCAAGTTATGAAAAAAATAACACGTGCAATTATCAACAATACGTCGAAATATAGAATGAAAAAATGAGTGAGAATTTCAGTTTTTTCTAAATGTATTTTTTATAAATGATAACCCTATTCATTCTTTCATTCTTATGGCAAAGTTTAGAGGGGAGATTTATGCAAGAGAGATTTACGAACAAAATCTTTGGAGTGGGTGGATGTTTTTGAGGAGCCAAATTTGAAAGGGATCACTATAGGCCACATACAAATTTGCAAAGGAGAAATTTTAGATATATGATGTCATTCCACTGATCATATTAATCTTTCCCCCATTTGATTCAAGCAATTTTCAGTTCATTCCAAAAAAAATAAAAGGGTTTCATTGTTACCTTCGGTGTTAAAATCCCTAACTTCTTTGTTGTCTCTCTTGTTTTCCCTCTCTACATTTCACATCAATTTTTTTAAGAAATATGTTTTTATAGGGTTTGTTTACTTATGTATGGGGTATTTGGTATCTATTGCAGTGGGACCATTGATTGCATTGGATCATAAACATGCCTGTTGCTATCGGGTTTTTTTTTCAAAAACATCTTCACGGTTCACGGTGTGTGCTATGCCAATATAGAGCATCGATTTCCATATTCATGTCAAACACGTTGTTGAATTTGAAATTAAAAAATAAAAAATAAAAAACATTTTTGAAAAACACATTCATTGTCAACGGTGCAGATTTTATAGATAGAGAACACCGGTGTGTGTTTTATAGACAGAGAACACCAGTACGTATTATATTTTATTTTTTTTTCTGTAAGTTAGAAATCATATTATCTTCAGATAAACAAAGATATTACATGCACAGTTTGTTGGGACTTGGGTTGCCAATAATGGAAACCAACCCAAGCCTTAACATAGTTCAAAATGCAAGCATCCATTGAGGGGCCAAAATGATGTAGATGTTTTATAAAATGCCGAGATATTGAATAGACTGTAGGAAACAAAAATAAAGTCAAAACATAAACAAAGACTGTAGGATTATGATGTGAACCCATGACTTGTCGGGAGCTTGTCCTTGTCATGTCCTCCATGTGGGTTGATCAAGCGGCCCAACTGCAAAGGGATAAACATATCCAGGATGACCGCGACCTTGATGTCCAGATCTTGGACTGGTTGATGAGGCATGAAGCGTGAGCATAAATCCAACAACAAATTTAACTTGCCATCCAACTACTCAACCTTGAAATTTAAGTCTGCTACCTCCCCTCTAACCTTGAAGATGAATGGCATCTGCTCCTCCGTCGGGTGGAATTCCATGGGCTCTTTACAGTCCTCGAGCTAAGTCTTTTGGGACCATTCATTAAGATGGTCATCCTTTTTAATTGAAACCTTTCCAATGACTTCACACTGAGCCCCAATATCTCCCTTAGGCCCTTCCTCTTCCTCAACCCATTCCACTCGACATCCACAAACAAGGGCATCATCTAAACTTGATTGCGTGGAAAGCCCGATTGTTCTCTGCTCCTAGTAGCACCACGAATTGGAATATCAATGAGTGTCGTCTCCATTTCTTCCACAAACGGAGCCAGAACCTCATGTCGAGCACCACTCCTCCATCGAGATCCATTTCCTTCATGAACCCTTCCTCGTTCCCTCACCCTTGACATCTAGAGAGGGAGAGAGTCAGGGAAACCATTTAGGGTGGTCGAGGATCTAGCCACAATCTTCCAATAGAGCCTTAATGAATAATGCCTCGAGGGTAATCCGGATTTGAAAGAATGTTCGTTGGATATTACCAACATCACTTTAGTCCTTCCCACCATTAACTACACATTTAACATTGTGACTGATTGAAAACCCCTGCGATGATTTCCCTTCTTGTCGCATGTCCTAGGATTCAGATCCATGACACTCTCCACATACTCCAAGCTATAAATCACCTTAATGTCTCGGCCCTGGTAGTAATGGAGATTTCAATCCATGTTCCGGCCTCAGAAATGGAGCTAACGGGTGGCGAGATGTGCTCTTCTCAAGTATGTCCACATTATGACTGCAATAACACCCCATCTAAGGACTGGTGCGTATTATCAAATAAAAAGAACTGCTTAATTTAAAATGGAAGTAATATTGTTTTTTATATGGAAACTATCATGTCTTAAATTTGTTCATGGGTCAACGGTCGATGGTTGGCGGTGAGTAATTAACAATACTTATTCACCGATGTGTTTATTAATTTATCAAGCATCGCGTGAATACAACAATTTGCAAAACATTTTCGATTTTGCAAGTGCACTGCTATCATATATCGTTGTGTATACATATGTGTAATGCACTGGTGCGTGTACATGTGTTTAATGCAGTGATGCATACATATTTACTATACACACCGATGCATACTTATTTACTATACACGTCGATATCTTCTATTGGAAAAAAACTTAATTTTTGTACCTAATGATTCCTAACTTTTCTTTTTCCAGGGAGATTATGAACCTTCTAAGGGACAAATGAGGGGAAAACTAATACATGCTCGTAGGGATGTCCAAAAAAGTGTACAAGGAGATGGTAAAAGAAATGAACATAATTGCATCGCAAGAAGAGCCATGCTAACAACAATGTGCATCATAGGTATGTAATCAATGATTTATTCTTTTATCTACATCAAATTTAATCATTGCATGGAATACTAATTTTCAATTTTTTTGTTGTAGAAAAGAAAAAAATGGAACCCATTCAACACATAAGACATGACAACACGGAAGAAAAGAGTTGATCGCAAATTTTGTGAGTACTTGTGTTTTTTACCTTACTCAATATTTCATATTTGTCATGATATTCGTATTTAAATAATTAATTTACAGTCATCCATGGATATCTTCTAATAGGTGCTAACATACAAAGAAGAGCCAACCAAAGAATCGATCGACATTGTGTTAAGTATTGGTTGTGAGTATATGATTAAATACCAAGGTTTAATTGAACAATTTGTAAGTAGTTGTGTTGTTTAAGTTTCCTCATTGTATAATTAATGAAACAACAAGAAACCTTTATATTAATTACATTGATTGTGCTTTGTCATGGCATATTAAACATGCAGGAAACAAGGTATGGAGTGTAGCCAACATAAGAGATTTTGAGAGACGACATGCAACATGGATTCGAAAGAATATGTATTGTTTATGAAGCACTTGTTGCTATGGTATGTTTTTTATTTATGCAAAATACATCTATGCCAAATATATGCCTCCTTGCTTCTGGTCTGAAGAGGTGTATTGTGCAAACTATCTGCTTAATCGCATCTCAACTCAAGTTGTTCCTTCCATGACTCTAGTCGAATGATGGTGTGGAAATAATCCTTTAGTCAACTACCTCTGTGTGTTTGGATGTGGTTCCTGGGATCATATTTCCGATGACTGTAGAAAAAATTTGGATGCAAAGAGTCATGCTTGAATCATGATGGGATACTTTGAAGAGTCAAAATCCTATCGACTATTTGATCCTGTCAAAAGACAAATTCTTATCAAACGAAATGTATGGTTTGATGAGAAGTCTTCTAGAATTAAGTTATTTAATGCCTCCTTTCGATTTTTGGAAGATGATCCCTTTGATGTTGTCACTGACATTGGTTCTCCTATTCCATATTTCAGTCCTTCGACTGGACAATCAAAATTTGTCCCTTTTTTGACTTGACCATCAACCTCGGCATCGACTAGTCCTTTGTCCTTTGTTTCGACTGGTCTGCTAATTGAAAACCTTCCGACTTTTGATTGACCTACTGTAGTGAACACTATCTCATCTTTTTCTTGTCTACCCAAATGGGTTTCCAAGACAATTGAAGTTGTTGGACCAGATGTCAGTGATATTTACTCCCGACGACAAACTCAAAGTCAAATGCAACATGCCAATGTTGCCTTGATGACTTATGTACTTGAAAATTCTAACCCGGTTTCCTAATTGAATGCTCAAGGACGACCTGAATGGGAACATGCCATGCAGGCATGAATTTATTATTTGTCAAAGAATCACACTTGGGACTTAGTTCTCTATCTGCAAGGAAAGAACATTGTGAAGTGTTGATGGATCTATAGGATCAAATTTACCTTTGAAGGTGTTTTTGAGAGGCATAAATCATGCCTCATTGCGAAGGGGTTTTCTCAACAAGAAGGAATCGACTACGATGAAACCTTTTCCAATGTTGCAAAGATCAACTCCGTTCAACTGCTTATTTCCCTTGCTACTCGTTTTGGATGGAAAATCTATCAGATGGATGTGAAGAGTGTCTTTCTTCATGGAGACCTGTCTGAAGAAATTTTCATGGAACAACCACCTGACTTTGTGACAGATTCTAACTTGGTTTGTCAACTCAAGAAGTCTCTCTACGGTTTGAAGCAGGTTCCCTGAGCTTGGTATGTTAAGATCAACAATTTATTTCTCCAACTTGGTTTCAAATGTTGGGAATCTAATCACAACTTGTATCTTCTCCATACCAATGGAGACACTTTTCTTGTTATTGTATATGTAGATGACCTACTCATTACTGGAAATAATAATGATCTCATCCATAGATTGAAGAAACAACTTGATGACTCCTTTGACATGACAGATCTTAGTACTCTGAATTATATTTCGGGTCTTTAAGTATTACCACTATGTGATGGCTTTTTCATTTCTTAGTCTAAATATGTGATGGATATGTTGACACATTTTAAGATGGTTGATTGTAATCCCCGTTCTACTCCTTTTCAATATGGAGTAAATCTTACCAAAACTTGTCAAACACTTGCAATCGATGCTACACTTTATCGACAAGTGATCGACAGTCTTATTTATCTCACTTATAGTTGACTTGACATTTCCTTTGTTGTTAGTGTGGTTTCTCAGTTTATGTAACACCATAAAGAAATCCATTGGAAAGCAGTTAAACAAATATTCCATTATCTCAAGGGTACCACTCATTTTGGTATCAAGTATTGTCAAAGTTCAGATACACTGGTTGGCTTCACCGACTCCGACTGGGATGGAGACAATGATGATCGAAATTCCACTTTTTGGCTATGTGTTTCACTTTAGCACTGGACTGTTGGTTTGGTCATGAAAAAAAAATAAGGTAGTCTCTTTGTCGACTATGGAAGAAGAATACCATGGCATAGTTCAAACAAGTACTAAAGCAGCATGGATCTTCCAACTTCTGGGAGAACTTGGAGTTCTTGTTCAGACCTTGACTATAGTCTATTGTGATGATCAAAGTGCCATACAAGTTGCTAACAATTTTGTTGCCCACAATAAGATGAAGCCTGTTGAGCTCCATGCTCACTATTTGAGACAAATGGTTCTTAAGAATGTTGTCTCTCTTGAATATTGTAGAATAGATGATTAGGTTACCAATGTCTTCACCAAACCCTTAGATGAAACTAGATTTATCAAGTTTCGTGCGATTCTTCGGCTTCAATAAGTTGCAATTATGGGGGGTGTCATGATGACGTAATTTCACCTCCTAAACCTCCAAAGACGTGTGTTGATGGGTGGGTGTTGGAACATCAAGCATTGATGGTTCATCACACTTCTCCTGGATTCTGTCGATCGAACGATCGACCTACATTTGGATACAGTTGGTCGGATGATCGACCATAACTCTACATCAGTCGGTCGAGTATTCGACATGTCTGTCAGTCGAACAATCGACCAACAATCGAAGATAGTCTGGCAGTGGATCGACCATCCTAGCAATCGACTATGAGTTGCTCGCATGGATGGTCGGGTCGAACATCCTTGTCAGGTCAAGCATCCTTGTTGAGCTGAATCGACAATGTGGATTTGGTGGAGTCAACTCTAACAACTGACGGTTACACGTGGACAAGATCTTCCATATTCTATGGAAGTTGGTTAGATATTGAGGCTATAAATAACAAACCTCATGGGTCATTATAATCAAGTGATCGAAGTGATATCATATGGAGATATAAAGGTCCAATATGCATTGTAATGTTCTAATAATAGTGCGCTTTGCTTAAGTGTTGTAACGGTGTCTTTAGACACCACATTTGTCTTCGAAAATTTTATTCCCTCTTCGATTATTTGCAAAATAGTTAGTTTGTTTCGTTACAGATTCCACCCTTTCCCCAACATATATATTAGTACAATTTATTCTTATGAACTCACTAAATGATGCATTCCATAATATAGAAATCAATGTGTGTTAAAGGTTTATACGCATCGGTAAATATTAATTATATTTAAGCATTGGTGCCAAATATTGAGAAAAAACAATATTCCTTAAACGATATAACATGCAAATATATTTATTGCTTCAACATTGTATGGTTCAGATGTTTATAATATGCACCAATGCCCTAAATATAATATATGCACTGGTGCTCTTAATATAATATATGCACCAATGGTTTTAATATAATATATGCACCAATGTGTTTAATATAATATATGCATCGGTGCTTTAAGAGCACTGACATCTCATGTCGAATATTCGATATTTCACTACCCTTCGGTGCACAAAGTAATAAACACACAAGGACGCATGAATTATAAAATCATTGGGGTGTACATAACATCTAAAAGCACCGGTGTGTACATAAACATGTAAAAGCATCGATGCATTAATTGACTTATAAAGCACCGATGCGGCATATGGAAACAATGCAGAACCAATGCGTAAAAATTATAAGAGCATCGGTGTTGCATACAACAAAAAGGTGAATCTGGTGAGCACTATAAATAAAATCACGGATGCCTTTTAATTTATTTGTAAGCAATGGTGCTTTTGTATTAAAGGTAGACCGATGCATTTGTTACAAATAAAAGCATTGACAAAAAAATCTCCACTACAACCTCTGCCCACCTAAGATTTTTTTAGTTATATGGAACATCCGCTAAAACCTCTGCTTGGAATAGTGGGGGTTGTAGCATAGTATTTTTTGAAAATTTTTCCAAATCTTGTAACACAAAACCTTCGCTATAAGGTGTTTTCCTTGTAGATTGTTTTCCTTTTTGTTTTATAAAGAATCTATGTGTGCATCGCTATACTGTAAAGGTTTAAAACTTACATTTGGCATCAGAGAAATTATTGGCTTCAAGGGGACACCTTTGTTGCTAAGGATTCAGTTACCTTGGGTATGTGATAAACCTAGTTTTAGTGGGAGCTATGAAATGGTGATTCTTGTGGTGAAAGAAAATGACGAGTAGTTCTAAAATCGAGATCAATAAATTTAATGGGAAAAGATTTGAGATTTGGAAGTTGAAGATAGAGGATCTTATGGTAGACAAAGAACAATGGGTCACTGTGGATCATGGTACTGCACCTACGGGTATGTCAATGAAAGACTAAAAGAAGTTGGATAGGAAGGCAAAGAGCACAATTCGGTTGTGTCTTTTAGATTCAATGTCACTGAATGTCTCGGAAGAAGCTCCAACCAAGGCATTATGGGATAAGTTTGGGGATTTGTATCAGTCTAAGTCCCCGACAAATAAACTTTTAATTCGGAAGAATTTGTGCCTCTTGAGGATGAACGATGGAGACTCAGTGATAGAGCATTTAAATGCCTTCAATATTTTGGTAAGACAGTTGTTGTCAGTTGACATTAAATTTTTTTATGAAGATAAGTGCATTAGTTTATTGTCTTCGTTGCTACTTTCATGGGATAGTTTGGTTGTAACTATTATGAGTAATTGTAATATATGTGTGTGTGTGTGTGTGTGACATTTAAACTAATTAAAACATAAAGTCACACTCTATTTGCATAAGCATATGCAACTTTACCCAATTACTTGTATATATAACTCATTTCGTGTACCAACTATATCATGGAATAAAGAATATTATATGTTATTAAATACATTTATTGTTGTATTTGGATTTCATCTTCCAGTTGGTATTAGAGCGTTATGTTTTCCTCGCCTCCTCCATAGTCCCTCGCCCACTACTCCCACTCATGTCCATAGTCCCTCCATCTCGCACACACTCCCACTCCCACTCCCACGACCTCCCCTCCCACACTCTTAATCGAGTCCCTCACATCCTGCATTAAAGACATCAGTTCAAACCTTATATAGTCGCACCAACATAAGACAAAAAATGAGCACTTGGTTCAAGAATTATTGGACTGCAGTGTTATTACACGAAGCAAGAGTGCTTTCTCATCTCCGGTCATACTTGTTAGGAAAAAGGACGGATCATATAGACTTTGTATTGATTATCGTGCATTAAAATTTTTTATGATAAAGGATAAAATTCCAATTCCAATTGTGGATGAGTTATTAGATGAGCTCCATGGTGCTAAAAATTTCTCCAAGCTTGACCTGAAGTCAAGTTATTACCAAATAAGAATTCAAGAGGAAGACGTTCCCAAAATTGCTTTATGTACCCATGAAGGGTTGTATGAATTTCGAGTCATGCCTTTTGGTTTATCCAACACTCTTGCTACCTTCCAAGCAGTAATGAATGATTTATTTCATTCGTACCTATGAAATTTTGTACTTGTTTTATTCGATGATATCCTTATTTATAGCAGGAACTGGAACTCACACCTCAAGCACATTGAGACAATATTAAAAATCCTTCAAGAAAATAAGTTATACTCTAACAAATCCAAATGCAATTTTGGACAAGTTGCTTACGTTCTCGACATTCCAAATAAAGGAAAATTGCATGATGTTTTTCATGTTTCTTGTTTGAAGAGAAAACTAGGTCTTGTCGTCCATATATAAACATAGTTTCCTCTTTTAGATGAAGAGGGAAGGTTAATTTTAATTCCTAAAGACATCCTTGAAGCACGAACCAAATTCCTATGTTCTAGAAGAATTAACATGAGTATCTGATCAAATGGAAAAACCTACCTGAAGATGAAGTTACTTGGGAAGATGAGGAGTTTAGATCTAAACATTCGTCCTTACCCACGCTTCGAGGATGAAGCTTTTCGAAAGTGGGATGACCTATATATATATATATATATATATATATATATAGGTAAAAAACCCTCTCTTGAACTTCTCAGAGTTTTTGGTTGTGATGCTTGTGTACATGTTCCAAAGGAAAATATGAGTAAGTTGGATAATAAAACTGAAAAAGTGTATCTTTATTGGTTATAAAGATGGTATAAAAAACTATAAAATTTGGAACCCCTTAACTAGGAAGATTGTTTATAGTCGAGATGTTTCCTTTAGAGAGGTTAAAGATGTTCTGAAACAAGAAGTCCTACCAAAGGAAATAGAACCAGTGACAATAGAGTTTGAGTTGGAGGGTGAAGAATCTGACTCAAGATAGGAAGATGTATCACAAGAGGAAGATGAACCTCATATTCCAGTATTAAGGAGATCAATTTGAGAAAGAAGGCAGCCAAAAAGGTACACTCCACTTGATTTTCATTCTAGTTTTGATGTATCTATTACTGATGATGGTCCCAAAATTGTTAGAGAGGCAATGGATTCAAAGGATGGTAAACTCAGGAAGAAGGCCATGGTTGAAGAAATGGTGGCCTTGGATAAGAATGAGGGTTGGGATCTAGTTGAGATTTCGGATGGAAGAAATCTTGTTGGTCGAAAATGGGTGTTTAAAAATAAGTTGAATGTAGAGGGTAAATTGGAGAAGTATAAAGCTTGCCGGATATTCCCAGGTAGAGGGAATTGATTTTGGTGACATTTTTTCTTCTCTTGCTAAATTTACTTTCTATTATATTTATTTTGTCTATTGTTATTGCTTTTTATCTTGAATTAGAAAACATGGACATAAAGAGAACATTCCCACATGGGGATCTTGAAGAATAAATCTACATGAAATATCCATAAGGTTTTGCAGTGAAGGTAAAGAAAGAGTTGGTTTGTAAGATGTAAAAGCCCATGTATGGGTTAAAGAATTCTCCAAGGACGTGGTATCAAAAGTCTGATAGGTGTATCTTGGGAGTAAGTTTCACAAGGAGTAAAGTTGAACACTGTGTGTATTTAAAATTAGTTGGTGATCATTTTATTTATGTGGTTATGTATGTTGATGATATGTTGTTGATTGGAAACAATAAGCAAATCATCAAGGATGTAAAAACTCAGTTGTCTTCTAAATTTGATATGAAAGATCTCGGTGCTAAAATTTTATTTTGGGCATGAAATTAAAATACATTGGACAAACAAGAAACTTTGGTTAAATAAAAGGAAATACGTTGAGACAATATTGTAGAGGTTTAATATGTAGGAATGCAAACCATTCAAGGTACCTATTCATGTAGGTGTAAATTTATCCGCAAATAAATGTCCCAATTCATAGGAGTTGGAAGAGGACATGTCTCGTGTTCCTTATACTAGTAATGTTGGCAGTTTGATGTATGCAATGGTCTGTACTAGACCGAACATTACACATTCAATGGGAGTTTTGAGCAGGTATATGTCAAAACCATAGAATGAGCATTGAACAATTGTAAAGAGGATTTTCAGGTATTTGCGTGGTATTATAGATTATGGTATTTTCTATCAATGAAGTCCTGGTGTAGACAAGGTGTTGGGCATATATGGATTTTTTGACACAGACTGGACTGGAGATCTGGATCGTAGAAGATCTACAAGTGGTTATGTTTTTAACCTATTTGGAGGAGCAATTAGTTGGATGAGCCAGAGATAATATGTAGTTTCACTCTCAACTACAAAAGTTTAATACATGACATTCACTCATGTGAGTAATTAAGTTGTATGGTTACAGAGATTGTGTTCAAGTATTGGGTTTGTACAACAAGATGTAAGGTTAGATTGTGACAGTCAGAGTGCAATCTTTCTAGCATAGAACCATGCTTATCATTCTAAGACAAACCACATTAATGTTCAATATCACTTTGTGAGAGACATGGTGTAAGACAAGAGGGTGCTATTGGTGAAGGTGGACACATTGAAGAATATTTCCGATTCATTGACAATGTCTATAAGCATTGAGAAGTTCTCTTGGTGTATAGGAGCAATGGGCATTGTTGCTTTGAATTGTTGATCATGTAATCCTTTCCCCCTCATATGAAAAGAAAACAACAAGCGTGATAATGGTGGGTATGTTTTATATTCTTTGCACGATTAGCCCAACATGCTATACGTTACACTAAAGGGGGGGGTGGGGGGTCTCACGAGGGGGCTAGAGCCCTCAAAAAAAAATTGGGTTGTTTGGGGTCCGTTTTTGGGTGTTTTTTAGCCAACAATTTTTTGGCCCATTGTAATATAATTCCAGTTAAGGAATATAATATGGGTTGATAGATTAGGGGTTTGGATATAATCCAGTTAAGGAATATAATATGGGTTGAAAGAGTGTGGACACATGTGACTTGTATAAACAACAACATACGAGAACTCCAAATCATATTTTTGATTGCAAGTAGAGGTATGTATATAGATCAAGATCAATTTGGCATATGGGTGACCAAATTAACAGTATAACAAGTGTCACTACTCTTTTTATCCCAGTCTATTTGGTTAGGATATTGGACACTCACTTGAGAGACTTGGGTTCAAGTCTTAACAACAAAACCAATGTTATTTATCTTAGGGGGGTAAACATGGACACATAAAGGATCAAATGGCATGCTTTCTACAACAGAACAACACATGCTATGGTGCACATATGGATAACATTGTTAACTTAATTAATAATCATAAGAATTAAACTCATGTGTTAGGACACACCAACGATATAAAATAATCTAGACAAATTTTGAAATATTATAGCTAGTGCAGTAATCATAAACAAATAAGAAGTTGCAATCATACATAGACACACATATTTTCTCACTTCCAAATAGTTGATAAAGAACTTTACATTGAGTTAAACACAAATAAGTAGCCACATACTCTCATAAATTTCCCTCTACTTATGCAATTAGGTATATATATCTAACTAATCTTGTGAGTTGTGCTACTTGGGTCCATAGGCCAACCCCAAGCTAGCACATTACTCCAAAACTATCTTATTTTATATTGCATGTGTAAGTGCACCATAGTCAAAGCGCATCGATTCATATAACACATTTTAAGCATGATACAATCAAATACATGCTTGAAATAGGGGTGTGTGGAGATTCATGCCTAAGCACTCGAGCCAAGTTCAATAATGTGTTTGCATTAGGGAAATATTTGACCCTTTATTTGCCTCATCAACTATATTTATCAGAGAAGAGAGAATCGACACATTGGTGGATTTGCTTTTCTAATTTGACATTGTTTAAGCATTAACTAAAACACCCTATCCTCATTAGAATTCAACAAACTAGAAATCTACGATCATGATCAATTAGTTGTAGAGATTGCATTTTTTATGTTATGGGCCAATTCAAAGACCTCATTACCCATAGATTGCATTTTTTAAGTAACGAGGTTACATTTTGAGGTGGTGATATTGCAACATTTGGATTCTAGGTAAAGTTGTGTTGGTTAAAACACTAGAAACGGGGAAAGTCATAAAAAATGGATGTTTTGGTTAACACTTAGCCAATGTCTTCTAGTTCTTCCTCTAATATGTCAACCATGGTAATTTTCCTTTTCCTTTAGAACTTTTATTTTTATTTTTTATTTTTTCTTCCTCTTACTTCCCTTTCCTTCTTACAATGTTAGTACACTCTCCTCTCCTTAGTAGTAAGGTCTCACTACAACTACTATCAAAAGAGTTTGAATTGTTTTTCTTCCCATCCTCTTACTCCCTTTCCTTCTCATCATGTTAATACACATTCCTCTACTCAACCTTCTCATTGTGTTAATAACTCTCCTCTCCTCAATAGTAAACTCTAAACTATGACTACAACTACCATGAAAAGAGCTTACAATGTCCTTGTCTTCCTTGAGAAGGGTATTCATTACTACCTAATTGGAATGCAAACCACTGGAAGATGAAATAACCAAAAGCATAATGAGGTGACATTGTCCTCACCTTCAAAATCCTCATTCATTAATGTTGAAATTTCCTTGTTGCATGTCTTATTAATTGTCCACAATTTCATATTTCTTATCTAGATTGTCCACATATCTATGTTGTTTAGAAAACCAAGAATTTTATTAGTCAGGCAAGTAAGAAAAAACGTTTCATTTAATTTGCTAATTTCAAAGTTGGTTAAATAAATTAATTACGTTGAAGGCGTTCTTTTAAGGGGAAGTCTATCAAGATTTTTCATCGTCTGTCAATAATGAATTGAACATTGTCATTTGTTTTATTTTTTTTAGTGAATGGACATATCCCTTGCCACAAATTATCTACTGCCTCATTAATTTTCCTTGTAGCGAATTGTTTGATGGTTGTGAAAATTTAAAACTCCTGCCATTTTTTCCTTCCACCTCATTAATTTTCCATGGTGGTGAATTGTCTGTCAGGTAAGGAAGGGGAGGACTACAAGCAACCAACAACATATTGGTAGGTTTGCTCTCTTTATATATAAATGTGTGTGTATGTGTACACACACACACACACAAACTTGCTCTTTTCCTTGTCTCCCCTGGCTAGTAAGTATTTCATTTCTGAAAGGGGTTATGAAAAGGCAGAAGAATAGTCACACCTTTGAGAAAGCTGGCATGCCCACCTTCCTGAACTAACATGGTTTCTCCAAGCCATAGAGTTTAGTGTTGCTTGGGTCTTTGTATCCCATGCACTAGGGTCTCTGCTTGATTTTTCCCAGTGAGTATTCTTTCAATGGTTTATTATGTAGAAGCACTAATAGTACCAGTAGCAACAATACCAACAACATGAGAGCTAGTAGCTAAGGTAGCATCATAAGTAAAGGCAGTTAAAGAATAACTAGTGGAAGCACATGTTGAAGCAATTGTGTAATCACCAATAGATAGAGAGGCATATATTATAGTAGTGATAGAAGTAGATGTGGTTTCGAAAAATTGAATATATATATTTCTATATATATTCAAAATTTCAAAAATTTTGAAGTGTTGGACATAGTGTAATTGATGTATTGTCATTGATGTCAACAGACGATGTCATTGATGTGATGATAAGTTGGTATGATGAATTGTCATTGATATCAACAGTATTATGGTTGATGTCAAACAGTTGGACGATGTGCAGAGATAAATGCTCAGAAGGGTTAGCGAATAAATATCAAAGCTCAGAAGAGATGGTGCGATGAATTGCGGAGAGAGAAAGAAGAATTAAACGACTCACTAGTTATAATCCCGCAATCAGTATAGATCATCAGATCTCATAAACTCAAATATCAACGACTGTGGTTGATCCAACAAAAGATTAGATTAAGTCGGATTAAATTGTGACCAGCAGATGCACAATCGCCAGATCAACGGCAAGAATAGATTGCGGAGATCGAAAGGAGAATTAAATATTGTGTTATTTCCAATCCCACAATCAGTCAGGACCGTTAGATCTTATAGCTTCGAAGATCGACGATTTTGGTTGACTCACCAACAACGCACAACTTCAAATTGCGAAGTTTGGGTGACAAGTTAAATCACTCGCAAGTTGTGGTTCCAAAATCATCCTTGATTGTTAATCTGCTTCGAGAGTCTTCACGATCATTGGATCACCTTAAATGGAAGGATAGGATAAGCAGGGCAAAACGATTGAGAATTCGATTATCCGAATATCCGTCAGCCATCGAATCACTTTAAGTGGAAGGATAGGATAAGAAAAGATGGAGGGCCATTAGACTTAAACTAAGGAAAAGCAGCATCACAGACAGATCGAGTCGTTGATCTAAGATCTTCATCAAACGAACATAATTCACTTCAGGTCTAAAGATCTGAGGAGGTTACGCTTCGGGAATCTCACTTCAGAAGATTTGTCAAATCGAGATATCAACATACCCGAAGTCCCGAAAGCGAAAATTTTGAAGTCACTCTTAGCCGTCAATCTGAGATATGCTTCAGATGTTATTCTGATCGTTAGATCAAGGAGATGAATATGTGTCACATCGAGAGATCTACGTCAGCAAGTACATGTGACAGACCACGTTCACAAACCACGTAAGCAAGGACACATGGCACAGTCAAATAATGACAAGTGTCAAGTTGAAATCGGCATTTCAGGTACGTGCAAATCAAGAATCAGAGTGACACGTGATAGACACTCGGCTCATGCCACGTCATCAAGTGACGTAAGCAAGTTACACCACTCCAGGAGTTTCACCACCAGCAGATGCCCTAAGTCCCGAAGTCCCGAATGCCAAAGTCCCGAAGTGGACACGAGTCGTCTGATCTGAAGATCATTTCGGGTGTATTCTCACCCGTTGATCATATTAAAGTGGAAGGATAGTGTAAGTAGAATAGCCGAAGTCCCAAAGTAAATGGTGGCCATCCATCTAAATGCTTGATTAATTCCTAGCCATCAGATTAAGCAATGAAAGGATACATGTAAGGATCGAACATGACCATTGATCTAGTTATGCGAAATAAAAGTGAACCGTCCGATCTGTTCGATGAAATCTTATTCGAAAAATTGAAAAGTTGAAATCTCGAAGTCCCGAATGACGAAGTCCCGAAGTCACGAATGTTGTCCATCTCATCAGGGGCTTAAATCATGATCGTTGATTTGATAAGCACTCAAGCACTTGTTTGGCCTAGCATTTGGTCACCGCCATTGGTCATATGGAATAAGAGATTAAAAAGGCAGGATATAATACATCGCTAAATTGATAAGCCTGTGGTTTTGTATCACTCGGTCACATGTAATGGTTTGAAGGAAGCGCCTCTGCAGAACTCGGTTTCTGCAAATAAAGGCATAGATTCAGGATCGAGTTAAAAGGACGAAATTGATCCATAACTGTGATCAATTTATGAAAAAGACTTCACGATAAAAATGTTAAAACAATGATTATGGTTAAGTTAAACGAAGAGGTGAGATGGTCCAAAGAAAGGGACATAGTGTATAACACTCACGTCATTTTGAAGAATATATAAACGAGAAAGAGTGGTGAGAAGAAAGTGTCTCTGTAGTTCGAATCAAAAGATATATTAAATCACAGGAGCAGAGAAAGATGCAGTAAAGACTTGATACAAAAAAAAATTCCAGATTCAAAAAGTAAGGGTGGTTGGGTGGTGCAAGGGCAGGTTGGTGCCTACAGAGGGAGTTGGTGCTTCCTTGTCAATTGTAGTTGACTAAACAGGGGGTCGTAACCTCCTACCAGTTGGTGTTGGTGAACGAGGGTGTGGGTGCATCCTGATCAGTTGGTGTTGATCGAAAAGGAAGAATATCTTCCTTCTATGTAACATGTAAAACAAATTTTGCAGTTAATAGAAAAGCGTTTGTGGTTTTTCCCAATTGGGTTCCACGATAAAATATTATGTCAAAATTATGTTTGCATAAATAAAAGAAAAGATGTCATCAAAAATCCCTCAATTTAATGGTGAATACTATGTCATCTCGAGTGTTAAAATGAAAATCTATCTAATGTCCATTGGACTGGAAATATGGACATTAGTTGAAAAGGGATATGATGTTCCAAAAGCCACACCCATAGAAGCAGAAGACGGGAAAAAGTTTTGGGAACATGCAAAAGCCTTAAACACACTACAAGTTGGACCGAGTAAGAAAATCATTGCTAAGGTACTAAACTTTAATAATGTAAAACAACTATGGGATAAATTGGAAAATATATATGCATGAGATACCAAGGTTAAGAGGGCCAAACTTCAGACTCTCAAAGTACAATATGAAGGCCTAAAAATGAAATATGAGGAAAATATCTTTGAGTACTTCGAAAGAGTTGATAATATTATTAATTCAATCAAAGGATTAGGAGTGGAAGTATCAGACAATGAGCTAGTTGAAAAAATTCTAAGCACACTACCTATTCTATACAATCCTAAAGTGTTCGTTCTTGAAGATCAAGAAAATCTAGATAAACTCACCATGGATGAATTGTATGGAATCCTCACAGCCTATGAGTTAAGATTAGGTCATGAGAATCTCTCACAATGAGAGGTAGCCTTCAATGTACTCAAGAAAACAAAGAATCAGAAGCAGAAACTTCAATCTAGCCATGATGAAGAATCTAATGTGGAAGAAGCAAATTCAATTAAAAAACTTCAAAAAGGATCAAGGAAGTACAAAGGCAAGCTGCCTTTCAAATGTTTTAACTATGGCAAGGTTGGCCATTTTGCAGCCAAGTGTCCCTATCCCAAGGAGGACCCTGAAGATGAAGAAAACAAAACCAAACAGTACAAGAAAAAGGAAAAACCCAACTAAAAAGTTTTACAAAGGGAAAAAGAACTTTTACTCAAAAGAAGAAAACAACAGTTCATCAGAGTCTAGTGACAGCGATGATGATGAACCCCTTTTTCTAGGTATTGAAGAGTCTAATGATATAGAAGACATTAAACATGAGAAAGAGTCGGAAGATGAAGCAGAAGTTAATATGGAAGAAGAACTTCTCAATGCCTTGGATGAATTAAGAAAATACAGAACCAGATATAGATAGCTGAAAAATTTTGTAGTTGAACAAAAGCAAAAACATGAACAGAAAGAAGAGGAGATGGATAAACTCATGAGAAACCTGAAAAACCAAATCCTAGAAGCAAATAGGATCGAAGAAAATCTAGAAAAGTCTCTTAAAAAAAAACAAATAACCTGTGAAATAATGGAGGTAGAAATAGTTCACCTAAGAAAAGAACTTGATACAAAACTCACTCAAACAAGATATGAGAATAGCTCTAAAATATTGGATAAGATTATTACCACACAAAGGGATTTAGGTAATAAAAATGGAATAGGTTATCCTCAAGAAAAAATCCAAGTCAACTCAAAATCTTATCCAGATGTTCTCCTCAGTACATTCAAGAAGAAAAACGAAGAGAAGACAAGTAATGACTAGAACTCCAGAGGACTACTTCCACCCATCAAGAAGGAAAATGAGACAATACCAAAGAAGGCTTATCAAAACAGGTATCCTCGCATTTTCTTTGGTTATTGTTTTGCATGCTCTAATTTAGGACACAAAGCTATGAATTGTAGAGCATATAGAAGAAAAAATCTAAAGGTTAAGAACTATAACCTTAAAGATAAACAAGCAGTAAATCGAGTTAAAAGCAGAAACTATAACTCCTTTTCACCTCTACAAGAAGGGGACCTAGAATGCTTCAGATGTCATAACTATGTACATAAGGCCATTAATTGCAGATTAATGGAAGTTTTAGAACAACCAAAGTTCAATAGAGAGCAAAAGAAACTTTGGAGAGAAAAAACATCAAAAAGGGAATGTCTTATTGCCTTAAAAGCCCAAGATAAAAAAGACCTCTGGTATGTTGATAGTGGGTGCTCAAAACATATGACAGGTAACAAGGACAAGTTTTTAGAATTAAAGAAACAAAAGGGTAAAGTTACATTTGGTGGCAATGCTTCAGGTAACATACTTGGGAAAGACACTGTGAGTTTGGGAAAAGACAAAGCCAAAAATGTGTTGCTTGTTGAAAAACTGAAACCTAGTCTATTAAGTGTCAGCCAAACCTGTGATTAGGGGCACTTCTGCATCTTTGATTCCCAGAAATGTGAGATTAGGAGAGAAGACACAAGAAAATTGGTTGGTACTGCTCCTAGAACTCCCGAAAATGTATATATACTAGATGCAAAATTGAATGAGGAATGTCATATAAATCTAGTAGATGAAATTTGGCTATGGCATAGAAGGTTGGGGCACATTAACTTTGACAATTTAGTAAAAGTCAGAAAACTTGGTGCAGTAAGAAACTTGCCAAAGATCATAAAGCCCTTAAATACTATGTGTAGACACTGTCAACTAGGGAAGCAAACTAGAATAAGGTTCAAAGCAAAAGAATACACAACCTCAAAAACTTTAGAGCTTGTTCACACTGACCTATGTGGACCTACAAGGACCAAGAGTTTGCAAGGAGAGTCCTACTTTATGTTGTTCATTGATGATTTTACTAGAATGGGTTGGATATGTTTTCTCAAAGAAAAATCAGAAGCACTTGACAAATTCAAAGCCTTTAAACCCCTTGTTGAAAATGAAAAGGAGACAAAAATCAAATGTCTTAGATCAGACAATGGTGGTGAGTTCACCTCAAAAGAGTTTGATCTCTTCTGTGAAACCCATGGAATAAAAAGGCAATTCTCTGCTGCCAGAACACCTCAGCAAAACGAGATTGTTGAGAGAAGGAATAGAACAGTTCAGGAGGTTGCAAGGACTATGCTCAATGAAGCAAAATTGTCTGATGGATATTGGAGGGAAGCTGTGAGCACAGCAGTATACATATTGAACAGAGGTTAGCTCAGGATTAATAGTAATAAGACCCCTTATGAACTATGGTTTGAAAGAGCTCCATCGTAAAATACTTCAAGGTCTTTGGAAGTAAGTGCTACATCAAAAGGCTTGATGAGAATCTCGGAAAATTTGATGCTAGATCTGTTGAAGGTATCTTTGTTGGATATGCCTCTACCAAAAAGGCATACAGATGCTACAATCTTATATTACATAAGATTTTTGAGAGTGCAGATGTCAAGGTGGATGATCTTAAAACAATAAGGATAAAAAATCAAGAGACTATACTTGACAGTGGAGATGAAGATGATGATGAGTCAGTTGGTACACAAGCAAAAGAAGTAGAAGAGGATAAAGAAGAAAGGGAAGAGGATGATATGGATACTAGTGAATACATAGAGTATATTCAAGAAGAAGAGATAAGAGAAGAATCCCCAAGAAGAGACACAAAGACACCCTCTAGAATGACTCAAAAGAATCATCCTGAAGAACTGATTATTGGAAATAAGAGTGATGGAGTGCACATAAGAAGACAACTATTGTATCAAATAGAAATAACACTTTTGTCACATATTGAGCCCAGCTCAATCAAAGAGGTACGTAAAGATGAGAATTGGTTCAATGCTATGAATGAAGAATTGGACCAGATTGAAAAAAATCAAACCTGGGAACTAGTTCCAAGACCAAAAAACAAAAATGTCATTGGAACTAAATGGGTGTATAAAAACAAAATGAATGAGAATGGGCAAGTAATCAGGAACAAAGCCATATTGGAATGTAAAGGATATGCTCAAGTTGAAGGAGTAGACTATGAAGAAACCTTTGCACCTGTGGCCAGATTGGAAGCAATTAGGATGTTCCTAGCCTTCTCTAGCTACATAAAATTTAAAGTATACCAAATGGATGCCAAGTCAGCATTTCTTAATGGAAACTTAGAAGAAGAAGTCTATATTGAGCAACCAGAAGGGTTTCAATTAACTAACAAAGGAGACTATGTCTGTAAACTAAAGAAAGCACTCTATGGGCTAAAACAAAAACCTAGAGCTTGGTATGCAAGGCTAGATTCTTACTTACAAAAACAAGGCCTCAAAAGGGGATCAACAGACATCAATCTTTATTGTAAAATTAATGGTAATAACATGATGATTGTGGAAGTATATGTTGATGATATTATATTTGGTAGTGATGATGAAAAAATGAGCAACGACTTTGCTAGGATGATGCAACAAGAATTTGAAATGTCTTTGCTTGGCGAACTGAATTTCTTTCTTGGATTACAAATAATACAGTCCAAAAGAGGAGTCTTTATCCTCCAGTCTAAGTATGTTAAATATATGCTTAAGAGATTCCAGTTAGAGGATTGCAAACCTGTTAGTAAACCTATGACAGTTGGATGCAAACTAAGCAAGGAAGATGAATCCAAAGTTGTAGATCCAAAACACTACAGATCAATGATTGGGAGTTTACTCTATGTAACAACTTCCATACCTGATGTCAAGCAAGTTGTTGGGATGGTGGCTAGATTCCAAGCAACACCAAAGGAGAGCCATGTTCAAGCTGTAAAAAGAATCTTTAGGTATTTGGAAGGAACTATAGATCTTGGTTTGTGGTACCCTAGCAACGATTCATTCACATTAAAAGCCTATTCAGATGTTGATTGGGTAGGTAGTGTAGATGACAGAAAAAGTACAAGTGGAGGAGCATTCTTTTTGGGAGAATCATTGGTAGCTTGGATAAGCAAGAAACGATCCTTAATTTCTCTGTCTAGCACTGAAGCTGAGTATATTGCAGTAGCTGAATCTTGCACACAAGTGGAATGGATGAAACAAACCTTACAAGACATCAAAATAGTATTTGAAGAACCTACTATTATCCACTGTGATAATACAAGCGCTATAAGTCTCTCCAAGAATCCTGTCCAACACTCCAAATCAAAACATATTCCCATAAAATACCACTATCTAAGAGATTAGGCTGAAAATAAGAACATTAAATTGGAATATGTCCCGACACAAAAATAGTGGTAGATATTTTCACAAAACCCTTAAGCAGAGATGTATTTGAATATCTCAGGCATAAATTGGGAGTAATCCCTCTTCCAACCTAAATCTCTCAAGAAAATAATGCATCAATTGGCACCAAATCAGTGGGAGATAGCAATCAAAATCAAAAGGAGTCATATAGTTATGATAAGAAAAGTATGATTGCGGGATAAGTTACCCGTGTTCAGATTCTGATTAGAAGTATACAGACAAACAAAGCTTTACCATAGGGGAAGCAACCATTTTCCATTGATATCAAAGGGGGAGAATAATTTCAGAAGAGAGAATCATCATCACAAGGGGAGACTGTGTATAAAGTTGGTTTGTTGCCATCAATGACAAAGGGGGAGATTGTTGGACATAATGTCATTGATGTATTGTCATTGATGTCAATAGATGATGTCATTAGTGTGATGATAAGTTGGTATGACAAATTGTCATCGATATCAACAATATTATGGTTGATGTCAAATGGTTGGACGATGTGCAGAGATAAAAGATCAGGAGGGTTAGGGAATAAAGATCAAATCTCAGAAGAGATGGCGTGATGAATTGCGGAGAGTGAAAGAAGAATTAAATGACTCGCTAGTTATAACCCCGCAATCGATCTAGATCGTCAGATCTCATAAACTCAAATATCAACGATTTTGGTTGATCCAACAAATGAACAGATTAAGTCGGATTAAATCGTGGCCATCAGATGTGAAATCGCCAGATGAACGGCATGAATAGATTGTGGAGATTGAAAGGAGAATTAAATATCGTGTTATTTCCAATCCCGCAATCACTCAGGACCGTCAGATCTTATATCTTCGAAGATCGATGATTGTGGTTGACTCACCAACGACACACAACTTCAAATTGCAGAGTTTGGGTGACGAGTTAAATCACTTGCAAGTTGTGGTTCTGAAATCATACTTGATCGTTAATCTGCTTCGGGAGTCTTCACGACCGTTGCATCACCTTAAATGGAAGGATAGGATAAGCGGGGAAAAACAATTGAGAATTCGATTATCCGAATATCCTTCAGTCGTCGGATCACTTTAAGTGGAACGATAGGATAAACAAATATGGAGGGTTGTTAGACTTAAACCAAGGCAAAGTAGCATTGCAGACATATCGAGCCGTTGATCTAAGATTTGATCAAACGAACATAATTCACTTCGGGTCTAAAGATGTGAGGAGGTTACGCTTCGGGAATCTCACTTCGGAAGATTTGTGAAATCGAGATATCGAAATATTCGAAGTCCCGAAAGACAAAATTCTGAAGTCACTCTCAACCATCGATCTAACATACCCTTTAGATGTTATTCTGACCGTTATATCAAGGATATGAATATGTGTCACATTGGGAGATCTACATCAGCAGACCACATTGGCAAGGACATGTGACAGACCATGTAAGAAAGGACACGTGGCACAGTCAGATAATGACAAGTGTCAAGTTGAAATCGGCATTTCAGGTACGTGGAAATCAAGAATCAGAGTGACACGTGACAAACACTCCGCTCATGCCACATCATCAAGTGACGTAAGCAAGTTACGTCACTCCGGGATTTTTACTTCGGGAGTTTCACCACCAGCAGATGCCCTAAGTCCCGAAGTCTCGAAGTGGACACGAGTCGTTCGATTTGAAGATCATTTCTGGTGTATTCTCAACCGTTGATCATATTACAGTGGAAGGATAGTGTAAGTAGAATAGCCGAAGTCCCAGAGTAAATGGTGGCCATCCATATAAATGCTTGATTAAGTCCCAGCCGTCGGATTAAGCAATGAAAGGATAAGCGTAAGGATTGAACATGACCATTGATATGATTCTGTGAAATAAAAGTGAATCATCTGATCTGTTCGATGAAATCTTATTCGAAAATTTGAAAAGTTGAAATCTCGAAGTCCCGAATGACGAAGTCCCGAAATCCTGACTGTCGTCCATCTAATCAGGGGATTAAATCATGACCGTTGATTTGATAAGTGCTCAAGCACTCGTTTGGCCTAGCGTCTGGTCATCGCCATTGGTCATATGGAATAAGAGATTAAAAATACATGATATAATACGTCGCTAAATTGATAAGCCTGTGGTTTTGTATCACTCGGTCACATGTAATGGTTTGAAGGAAGCGCCTCTGCAAAACTCGGTGTCTGCAAATAAATGCATAGATTCGAGATCGAGTTAAAAGGATGAAATTGATCCATAACTGTGATCAATTTATGAAAAATCCTTCACGATAAAAATGTTAAAACAATGATTATGGTTCATTTAAATGAAGATGGCCCACAGGGGTGTAGACCGATTGGCAAATGTCGTGTAAATGGAAGGAAATATGTAACGGAGGTCTCAAGTTTGATTCTCACTCTGATTTACTTGTGCTCCATGCTTGTGGGATGTGTGGCACACCTGGGGTTATAGTGATAGCGGACGGGTATTGACCACGTGTCACGCGAGTACGAGAACCGCGAGTTGTTGATTCCCCTAGTAAAAAAAAAAAAAAGTTAAATGAAGAGGTGCAATGGTCCAAATAAAGGGACACATTGTATAACACTCACGTCGTTTTGAAGAATATATAAACGAGAAAGAGTGGTGAGAATAAAGTGTCTCTATAGTTTGAATCATAAGATATATTAAATCATAGGAGTAGAGAAAGATGCAGTAAAGACTTGATACATAAGTTTTTTCCAGATTCAAAAAATAAGGGTGGTTGGGTGGTGTAAGGGCAGGTTGGTGCCTGCAGAGGGAGTTGGTGCTTCCTTGTCAGTTGTAGCTGACTAAATAGGGGGTCGTAGCCTCCTACCAGTTGGTGCTGGTGAACAAGCTTGTGGGTGCATCCTGATCAGTTGGTGTTGATCGAAAAGGAAGAATATCTTCCTTCTATGTAACATGTAAAACAAATTTTGCAGTTAATATAAAAGTGTTTGTGGTTTTTCCCAATTGGGTTTCACAATAAAATATTGTGTCAAAATTTTGTTTTCATAAATAAAAGAAAATGATAAAATTATTGTGTCACTGATTCACCCCCCCCCTCTCAGTGACAGGATCTGATCCTTCATGAAGCTTTACGAAAACTATGTTGAGAAGTGCTTTTTCAGAAGGTCGACGACATTGTTGAAATTTGTTGAATTTGGCATTAATGTTTTTTCTAGGCATATCATATATGTAATTTGGAGAAGTGGAGGATTGAAGGAAAATCGACCCTAAATAACCTGGTTTTTGTGTTACTTGTCCATGTGTTTTTGTCCAAGTCATAACTGGACTAAGCTTGTTGTAGCATCTCAACCATCTCTTTACGAGATATCATAGAGAAAGGAAAGGTGTGAGGATATGAATAGGGAAGGTCTTCATGCTGCATTTTATTTATCTGCATACAAATACCAGGTAAGCCACTATCATTTAGCATTTGAAAGTGATTATATCTCTATATGTTTAATCTAATTAAATTTTCTTTTTAGAAAATCAAGTATTTTGTAGTTAGCCTTAAAAATTAATAGCTTAAAAAAAAATATTATGAGCATATATAATATCCGTCCATATTCTCCTTGGCCATGAAAAAGAACTTTGATAGAAGATCATACCTGATCTATTTTTGGGTCACCTGATAGAAATGAAATTAACATTGCCCAAATTTAAAATGAAACATGAAATCAATTGGTAACATAGTCTCGCCTAGATAAGTTTGATTTGGATGGAGTCTGATCTATTATTGTCAACTCGGGAGCTTTAGAGTCCTTGAGATCTTTTTTAAAGATATCACAAGTGTCGAATGTGTCCAATCTTGAGAATGCTTCGAGGACTTCGTTAGACACAAATTCAACTATAGAAAAGGGGGAAATGTGCTTATTAATACAATAGAAACAAAATTATAGCCTAGACAACCATTTCAAAAGGAAAAAACTAAAACATTCTTCTAAAGAAAAAATATGTGTAAGTCAGTTGATGATGTGGTGGCATCGATCCACTTATATAGAATTTGATCTATGGCCACATGACCTTTGATTCATTTCGATTCATTTGGGGCCACTTGCACATTTGGTGTTTTCATGGATCTTGATTCAGGAACAAAGTTGTTTCTCTTATCTCACAACTTTTTGTTCTTATTCCAGTGATGCAGACTTACAACCCCGACTTGCTCACAAAAATTTCCAATCTTGATTCATGAGCAACATTGATCCCAACTTGTCAACAACATCCATATCTAATCAAGACTAGATTCCTCATCTTCTACTATAATATACTCTTCCTCCTAGTAGCCAAGGTATTGCTCTTCAAATGTCTTTTGTTTTAAGGAGTTGGTTACATCATTTTCATCATTCTTCAAAGCATAGGTTGGTGTTGGTGTTGCCAATCCATCCTCCTCGTCTGATGGTTCCAAACCATTACCAATACCAAGTTGATATTCTACTACAATGTGATTTTGCAATATAAAAGAAAATTACAGGAAAAAAACACACATATGCAACAACACATTGATTGTAAATGAAAGAAAAGATGACCAACAAAATAGATATTCATATTGGGAATGAAGGAGGCATATGATCTATTCACAGTTGTTGGGAACCACACTAAATTATAATAATATATGAATGAAGATTTGTCTTTGCCTTCGTTGGTTCAACTCCTGCGAGTGAGACTGTATCTTTTGCCTTTATGCCGATTTTTAATACCAGTGCCTAAAGGACTCAATATGGAGGATACCATGCCATAAAATCTCTGTAGTCAAACCACTAACCATTAGTGAATCAAATATACAATGCATCTCCAACCCATTTGATTTACATGCAAGGACTTGAAGTGTTGGGACAAAGCCGTCAAATGAAAGATTTGAGTAGGCATTTCACCAGCCGACAAAGAATAACCATTGTCGCTCCCTAATATCATAGGCCAAACCTGCAATAGATCAGTTAATACTATCTGAAAATTTAATTTTAAATTCAAATAAAGGAAGAAGCAAGAGAGTTAAGTGTACCTCATAATTCCCAATCTCGTTTATAAATGATAAAAAGTCTCTGAATATGAATGTCAAATTCATACCCGGGTAGCTCACACATGATGTCTTAAGATCACATTTCAAGTAAATGGCATAGACATGATTATAACATACATGCAATAAGTCTCTATACATGAAAGTAATACATCATCCCATATGAAGTCTGCAACATTCTTGCATAAGAGAACATCCTTCATGTCCAAGAAGCCCAAGATAGGGTATCTTGGAGCCATCTAGAAGGCCACAAAACCATGATAGCTATGCATAAAGATGCACGTGTATGTAGATTATGATTTCCATTTATGGTCACGTCAACCCCATGTAGCCCAAAGTCGACTCGTGGCATCATTTTGCTAATGAGTTTGATAGGATAATCCTTTGTGTCATTTTAGAACATTGACATTATCCATAACAAAAGATAAAAGACACATTTGGTTTGATGCTAGAAAATAGGAGGATTTAGAGCCCTACCTATCTAGCGATTAACACTAAATGATTTTAATGATCCAGATAAAATGTATTTTGGCATCCAAACTTACAAGAACCTCAAACACATTAATAATTGTGTAAATAAACATTTGAGATTTTGGTGAACACCTGCTTTACTAATTTCTATTTTTAAACGAGTATCCTAAGATACAAGAGTATGTTAAGAGTATGTTATTGGAGTCACTAAATATCCATCGCTATCCATCATCATCTAAAATTACAATGAGGTGAGGAGCACTTCAATGCTTGTTCCAATGATTAAAGAAAATACCTGATTAATTGAATTTGAAATTAATTATAATTTTAACAATGTCTAACCACACTTTCACATCATTTCAATCATTTCACCTCTTTATGTTCATTCCATTCATCTATGTTATAAAAAATTGAGGAGGTCACCGAAATTTTGAAAGATTCAAGGTTTTAAGCATCCCATGCAATAACTAATACCATAGTGTATTCAATTGTTTAATAACCTGTTTATATTTTCTTAACTTAATAAAATCAAAGAACCTTTCAAATTATGCTATCACTTTATATATATTCAAAATATTGAATATTAAAGAACCTTTCAAATTATGCTATCACTTTATATATATTCAAAATATTGATTATTGAACACTTTATATATTCAAAATATTGAATATTAAATTTCTTATTGTGTATTCAATTGTTTAAGCTTCCAAATTTCTATCACTTTATATATTCAAAATATTGAATATTGAATTTTTTTAATTGTTTATTCAATTGTTTAAGCTTCCAAATTATGCTATCACTTTATATATTCAAAATATTGAATATTGAATTTTTTATTGTGTATAATTTAATTTGGAAATAGTCAAAGAAATAAAACATTATAATAAAAACAAAAATGTATTTCATAATTATGATATGTGAAAAGAAAAAAGATAATGATGTTTATATATATATATAAATTGGTACTACTTATTACTCACCATAAAGGATACCGTGGCTTCTCCTCTCCACTTACATGCTTTCCCCGAGACATTCATTCTCATAATTTAAATTAAATAATGTCTTTGATATTTTCATAAATGATTTGTTTTTTGAATGGTATGACATTCATCATATAATTTGAATTTGAATAATGTTATACATTATTTACATATTTTTTATTTATATTGGTATGATTTATCTTAATAAAATTGTTTTTAATGAAAATTACAATGATATTTCTTAATCATCTCTTTTGCAATAAATTTATAATAAATATATGATAATACAGTTCAATTAATTTTATTTTTCTTAATATATGTTATAATTCTTAATTTCTCCAATCACATAACTTGAAATAAGTTGTAGCACATTTCTCTATTATTATTATTTTTCATATTTGAGTTTTTGTTTATAACCGCTCACCACCATGTCATTAATAGATATTGTGTGATTGTTGTGTGCAACACAAATCGAGTTGTGGTTTTAACTCTTGTCCTCATAGCAAAGTAGGTGTTAATATTTGATGACTAATTATGTATAAATAGATATAAATGGTTTACCTTTGATGGGTTATAGATAATTCTAATCACTCACTATGCAATTAAAAAAATCAAACCCTATATTTTTTGTTGAACTTTATGATAAAAAAATTAAATTAACTCTCTTTCTCTACTAACAACAAAAGTAAAAGGTACTCCTAAATATTTGAAGATATAAGGTTGTAGAGTAACCTTTTAATGTGAACTTAGTCACTAATACTTATACTCTTGAAACTCTAAAGAATAAGATAAAGCTTTTTGAAAGGATTTAGTGTTTTTAAGCATAATTATCTCTTTGTTTGACTTTGGTGCTGGTTTAAAATAATGTTGTAAGATTTTTCTTCATAGTTTTTAGAAAAAAAACTATCGATATCCAATTTTGTATCCATCGAATTAAAAAATTATGAACAAAATTTGCCTAATATGTTTCTTGATCTCCGTTCTTATCTTTAACCTCACCTTTGTATCTTCCTCCATCTTCATTCTTATCTTTATCTTTAACCTTATCCTCATAGCTTCCTCTATATCTATTCTTATCTTTAACCTCGTCCTCATCATCTAAAGGTGAGGTGAGAATATGAGAGTGGGTAAAATTTATTATAGTATGAACAAATTTTGCTCAATATTTTCTCTCATCTCCACCTTCACCCTTATGCACATCCCCATCTTCATAGTATAGAGTTGGAAATTTCATAAAATATTTATTAAAATACCATTTTTATATTTGAATATATTTATCTTATTTTTATTAAATTATTATTTTTATACTATTATTTTTATTTTTTACTTATTTATTTTTATACGTGGTTCACGACACCGGATATTGGTGCTCACTACATCCACAAAAAACCTCCTTGAAATCCACTAGAGAACATGGGGTGGCCGAGCATTTTCGGAGTATTCAGGGCTCAACAACAAAAGCATCTTATAGACCCATTAAAGGGCACAACATGTCACTCCAAGGATTTGAACCTGGGTGGGGAGGGTAACGATCATTCCTCCCAACCACCCAAGCTACATCCAATGGGCATTTATATATTTTTATATAACATGTTTTTTTTTTAAATAATGATTACGAGGATGTTTATTTTTAAATTTTTTATATTATTAAATTTTATGAAAGTTTATAAATTATTGCAAAGTTTTGTCTAATAGGTTTGTTTTTCCCACACACTTAATTTTATTTGTTTCAATTTCTATTGGCTATGGAGTTTCATGACTTATTGTTGGGTTGATGTTCGAGTTCTCAAGAATGCGGTTGAATAAATCTTAGTACTTACAAATTTGTTAGAGTGTATGTAATATTTTAATATAATCTTTTCTTGATTATTGAGAATTTGATTATGGGTCCAGGCAAGATTAAGCAATGACGCTCTAAGAGTAGTCATGCAAACTATATATGCACTAGGAAATAACTCTCCAAATTTTCCAACATATGTTGTTGTGGTATTCGATAAATATATTGGCCCTCCATGGGACCAAACCCAACCAAAGCATGTACCAATTCCACCCATACAATGGAGTAACAAGAAACAAACACCCCTTAACATGACTTGGGAATTGGCTATACATAAATCCCAAGGAATTACCTTAACAAGGTCTACCATTTCCACAGTTTTTGTTCTAGGGAATCGGTGCTCAGCTCGTGAAGGCACTCACGCTCTGTTCTAGGGTTCGCCTCTTTCGCTTTCATGCCTGGCCAAGGTGAAGGGGAGCCGCCGCCCCCTCCCTCCCCGACCTCCTCCTTCCGTAAGCTTGTTGCAGCATGCAGCAAGAAGCTCCCCCCTGCAGAACCTCCTAGTTTCGTGAGAAAACTAGACGCGGTTCCTGAGATCGTTCTCCCCCCGGACCAGCCTATGAAGGTCGCACTGTCTCTTGCAGATCGCAGCCTTGTAGGTCAATTCATGGGCCTATGGCCCTTAGCCCGAACAACAGATAACTGGATTCAAAGGAATTGGAGGCCTCTGATAACAAATAGCGTAACTTGCTACGTGGTTGGGAGAGGTTTTTTCATCTTTGAATTCATCTCTCAGGAGGACAGAGATTTAATCTTCAGAAACGGCCCGTATTTCATGGGCACACAAAGGCTCTATCTGAATCGTTGGACCCCTAGCTTCGATCCAGCCTCGGAAGTGCCAAAAGACGTCCTAGTTTGGGTAAGACTCCCAAACCTCCCAATCCACTGCTGGAACTCTTCTTCGCTCCAAGCTATTGGAAATGGCTTGGGACACTACATAGATAAAGCGGACCCAAAAGACCAGTACTCCTGCGCAAGGATCTGTGTGGAGGTGGATCTGGAGGTAGGCCTACCAGAAGTGGTAAAACTAAAGGTAGGGGACTGGCATCACTTTCAAAAGCTTGATTACGAGAAACTCCCCTTCAAATGCAGAGGTTGCCACGAATACGGCCATTTCAAGCGGAACTGCCCAAAAAACCCAAGTTCAGAGAAGGAAGGGGAAGACGATTGGCAGCAAGCTAGGAAAGGGAAGCCGAAATCAAAAGGACCAAGAAGTGACAAGCCAGCCCCAATAAAAGAAAAGAATTCAGGAGGCAAAGAAACGACCAACAACTTCAATGCTCTGGCCCAGGAAACTAGTGGAGAGTTAGGGAAGCTGAGCCAGGAAGCCCAAGGAGAAGCTGAAGGAGGCACCCAATCCCCTGTAAACAGAGAAACACAAAAGCCAATAGAGGACGAGATGCAAAACAAATCCCCCCCAAGGATTAGAGCGACCCAAGGCACATAGGAAGGGGAGATCTCGTCCGGCAATGATTCGGAAGGCGCAAGCGAAGCCTGGGCCTCTCCAAAGAAACCAGGAAGAGGTAGGAAATCCAAAAAAGTTGAAAGAGATCAAGAAACCTACAAGGACGTTCTAAAAGGTGCCCAACCAACTATCAAGCAACTGATCAGTGGAAGGCAAACAAGGAAGCTCTTCAAAGCCTCCCAAGGAGGCCATTCCCCCCCCAAGGTAATTAATGAAGCTAACCTCCTGGAACTGTAGGGGTCTCAGTAGCAAAAGGAAAGAAGAAGCTCTCAAAGATATTATCAAAACTTCGGAAGCGGACATCCTACTCCTCCAGGAGACCAAGATGAGTCAGCAGGACTCTCTCAAAGCTTCAAGAAACGCATGGAAAAACAGTCAAGGAATAGTTGAAAATGCCAGGGGCGCGTCAGGCAGTCTCTGCACGCTATGGAACACCACCAAAATAGAACTGCTCGACTCAGGCATTCGCATGCACTGGATCCACACATCGCTCCTCCATAAAGACTCCGGAATTCAGGTAAATTTCATTAATATATACGTTCTGCAACATATAGAAGAAAAAAAGATTTGTTGGGAATCCCTCCATGACTTCCTTCAAAAAAACGAGCTAGATAACATCATTTTAGGCGGAGACCTAAATGTAACCCTTAGCCAAGAGGAAAAGAGAGGTGGCACTATAGTCAGAGACCCAGCCAGAGAATGGGTGGAAGATATTATTACAGCCTGGGAGCTAATAGATATAAAACCGTTCAAAGGGCACTATACATGGTCCAATAAGAGGTTAGGTCCGGGGCATATAGCCGCCAGGCTGGACAGGTTTCTCGTCCAAAGTTCCTATCTAACTCTGGGGTTTAATGCTCTAGCAGAAATCCTACCCCACAGCGCTTCAGACCACAAGCCTATTCGGTTAGAATTTAAATCAGAGCAGGGGAAGGGACCCATCCCTTTCAGGTTCAATCCGTCCTGGACCCAAGACAAAGATTTTCTTAAAATTGTTTCCAGCACGTGGACAGGGAAGGTCATTGGATTTGCCTCCTATGTTTGGGAAGAGAAGCTATGGAGGTTAAAAGTCGCCCTGAAAGCTTGGGCAAGAAGTCGTCCTGACCCAACCTCCTCACGCAAAGAGGCCCAAAAACTCCTTGAGATTCATCGGCTAGAACTGAAACACAAAGAAATCACCCAAGAGGACCTGCAGCAAGAAGTCCTACTCCAAAGTCAATGGTACAGGGCATGCAGGGAGGAAGAGAGCTACTAGAGGCAGAAATATAGAAGCCTCTGGCTGAAGGAAGGAGACAAAAATACTAGTTACTTCCATAAGCAAGCGGAGGCAAGGAAACACTATAAGGCAGTCACAGAAATTCAAGTTCAAGACACAATAATCTCAGATCCAAAAGGTATCAAACAAGCAGCCTTTGAAACCTTTTCAGCCCTCTACTCAGAACCGCAAAGGGCAGACATAGACCCCCAAAGGTACCCCTTCTCCATCATTCCATCTCTCATAAACGAGGACATTAACCACAATCTGCTAAAGGAAGTTTCGCAGCAAGAAATAAAGGAGGCCCTGGATCAAATGAACCCGGACAAAGCCCCTGGACCGGATGGGTTTACAGGCAGATTTTATCAGCATTGTTGGGTGATAATCAAATCTGACCTCACCAAAATGATAAGGAGATCGCAGTCAAGTAATAAACTAGGAGGGAGCACAAACTCAGCCTTCCTGGCTCTCATCCCGAAGGAGAAAGGAGCATCAAGTTTCAACCGCTTCAGGCCGATTTCACTCTGCAATACTAGCTATAAAATCCTCACTAAGATTATAGCAAACAGATTGAAAACAATTCTTCCCCATATCATCCCATAAAACCAGGGAGGCTTCATTAAAGGTAGGCACATTACTGACAACATCCTCCTGGTCCAAGAGGCTCTTCATTCAAGCATCCGGAGGAAGGACAAAGGTATGATCATTAAGCTCGACCTTGCCAGTGCTTTTGATAGAGTCAACCACAGTTTTTTATTTGAAGTTATGAAGAAATTTGGTTTTGATCAAGCTTTTGTTAACTGGATTAAAGCCTGCATAGGCTCACCCTGGATAGCCCCCATGGTAAATGGAAGAGTAACAAAATTCTTTCAGGCCTCTCGAGGGTTAAGGCAAGGGTGCCCCCTCTCACCCCTCCTTTACGAAATTCAAGCCTCTGTGTTAAGCTATCAGCTGGGGAATTCCCAAGCCCAAAGCATTCTGCAGGGTCTAAGAATAGTGCAAGGGGTTAAAGACATAAACCACGCTCAATTCGCGGATGATACCCTGCTGTTAGGTGGAGCAAGCTCAATAATCGCAAAAAAGTTTAAGGAAGAACTTGAGGCCTATACTTCAGTTTCAGGAAGCGAAATAAGCAAAGCAAAGTGCAAGATATATGGTTGGAATATCACGCCCAATGAAATGCTCGGGATTGCAAGAATCCTAGGGATGGAAGGTCATACCAATTGGGAGTCCTTCACTTGTCTTGGAATCCCAATTTTTAAGGCCGCCCCAAGGGCCACTCAGTGGAATCATCTAATTGACAAACTCAAGAAGAAAATTTCCTCATGGGCGGCGAACTGGCTCAATCCAGCAGGGAAAGTTGTCCTAATTAAGTCAGTTCTAGCCAGCATACCCATCTACCAGAGTTTGATGCTCCTAGCCCCCTGCTCCACAATACAAAAAATCGAAGCTCTGCAAAGACGCTTCTTTTGGGAAGGTGGGAAACAGACCGGAAGGAAGTTGCATCTGATAAGCTGGAAAAAATCCTCCAAACCTCTTCTGGAAGGTGGCCTCAATTTTAAAAAATCACGCATACAGAATCTTGCGCTGGGGGCAAAGCTTCTGTGGAATATAGTTTTTGGAGCACCATCTTGGAGTAAATCAGCTCTCTGGAAAAAGTATTTTAAGGGGCCGAGGGAGCGTTGCTTAGAAATTCCTTGCAGGGACTCTAAAGGATCCCCTTTTTTAACTCTCTGCAAAAAAGCCTTACCTCCCTTCATTCCCCACCTCACCTGGGTGCCAAGAAACGGGAGGAAAATCAAAATCTGGAATGACTCCATACTAGGAGACCCCCCTCTTGACTCAAGGCAGGACCTGAGACGTCTTAAGAACTGGATGGGAACCCAAAATTTAAAGACTCTCGCGGATATCTTAGTTTGGGGCGATGACAGGCACCAGTCATGGCAAGGGTGGGAAGTGAGCAATTTACCACCGGATCTAGAAGGGGAATGGAGAACCCTCAAACACTGCCTACAGGGGAAAGCCCCGTTGAAAAAAAAGGGGAAGGATGAGAGAGGCTGGGGGGAAAATGCCAAAGCCTACACCACTGCTAACGGCTATAGACTTTTGCTCAAGGTCCCCACTGCTCCAGAAAACCCGCTCATCTAGAAAGCGATATGGCATACCAAGTCAATTCCTAAAATTGATATATTTATATGGACTCTTGCCCACAACAACATTCTAAAGGGGGAAATCCTCCAAAGGAAAGGTTGGGCTGCCCCCCACCGGTGTCCACTATGCCAACAAGCTGAAGAAACTACCAATCACCTCCTCCTCAGTTGTGCCTTTTCTAAAGAAGTTTGGAGGCTGACAATCGGATCAGCAACTGAAGTCAACTGGCCAGAAGACATCAAAAGCCTCCTTCAGCAGTGGGATAATTTATACCCGTTCCAGAACCGAACTCAAAGTCAAACCTTTGCGCTTTGGAGAATCCTCCCAAAGTTTATTCTGTGGAACCTGTGGCTGGAAAGAAACAGCAGGATCTTCAGGGACAGGGCAAGGAGAGCACCCATAGTGGTAGCCAACATCCAGACACTTTTTGGAGAGAGCGCCCAATACTTATGTCAGTCTAATTACAGTGGGAAGCCAGACGATTTGGAGGTTCTCTGGCTAGATCAATTCAAAATTCGAAGTGCAAACGGAGTCACAGCTATCTCTCCAAGTACTGAGGATTGGGAAATAAGAAAAGAGATACAAGAGTTTGACAATTGGAAGCAAGAAAGAAAGGCTTATATCCTGTCCTTTGATGGGGCCTCCAAAGGCAACCCAGGGCTAGCAGGTGGAGGTGGGATAATTGAGAGCCCCAGTGCAGAAATAATCATGAGTTACGCCCTGGGTTTAGGTACTGAGACCAACAACATTGCAGAAGCCATGGCATTATGGCAAGGGCTTCAGCAAGCCAAAGAGCAGGGGATCCAGGATCTGGTCATTGTTGGAGACTCCAGATTGATAGTCAGAGCCATTATTTGCCGGACTCAAACCCAAAGCGCCAAACTAAATAATCTTCTGAGTAAAATCCGCCTTCTTCTCACTAGCTTCAGCTCTTATGAGATATTTCATGTTTTAAGAAAGCTGAACGAGAAGGCTGATGTGGAAGCTAATAAAGGCGTTCTCCTGGCGCCAGGAAGGGTTGCAAGGTCGAATTGTTTGACAAGGATGGTAACTATATCGACTTTGCTCCTCAAAAGATTCCTCCTCTACTTACTCCCTCCAGGTCAATGCATCCTAGTTCGGAGACCCATGAAGAACACAACGCGATGGCTCAATCTTCAAGCTCTTTTCACTTATCCACGGATGTCAGCGACAAGGACACTTCTCCCTCCCACTAGGACTCATTGGGGAATCTTCAACAACTGATTTTTGAAGTGCAGGGACAAATTGCAGACCTTAATTATCACATTGAACTCCTAGATTGTTGAATCTCTTTGTTGGTGGCCCTACACTCTAGTTCGCACCAAAAGAATTATGAGTGGGACATGTTGGCCCAGGATGTTATTCTTCTCCAACAACCCATTCTTCTTCCATTGGGCAGCAAGGGCGATGGTGGGATGGATAGCCAAGTTTATCCCTTTGTTTAGATGTTATTTCTTCTTAGTTTTTCTTTTTGTTGTACGGCTATAAGCCAATGCAACTTAGGAGTTAAGTCTACTTTTATTTCTGCAAACTCGTCATCGTATTTTTTTGCCCTGCGAGACAACTTATACCTGAACTGGGCTGGTGATGAGTTGGTTTCCTCTTATAGCAACTCATCTCCAGTAGATTGCATGTACATCTTTTTCTATAGTATGTGATTTATAGAATCTAACTTTTAAAAAATAATATTATTATATTTTCATTAGTTTTTTAATTCTTTAAAAAACTTTAGTTTAATGTTATTTATATTTATATTTATAATTTTAATTTCAATAATATATATATATATATATATATATATATATATATATATATATATCAAGGTACTTTTCAGGCACCCTCCTTTGATAGTTTTTTGAATATGCACTTTTCTATCCCTTTGTCGATTATGGACCCCCTACGGGCTTTCAAATTCCTAAAACTGGATAATCCCCCTCCTCTTCAAATTCTATGCTCCCCTTTCCCCACTATAGCCAAGCCCCTCTCATGAGTCTCCCTCCCCTCCCTAGCCTCCCTCACACTCCTCCCCCCTTCCCCTACTGATCCTCCCTCCTCTACTTCCACTGATGATCCATCCTCAACATCCTCAGAGGAACCATCCATTCTTTTTCATCTCAGAAATAGGACCATCCTCGGCCCTCCCACAAAGGATGTCGGGTTTGGCTTTGATTCAGAAGCTGGCACCCAAAAGAAAGGTCGTGGGCGAACCTGTCTCCTCTCAAAGGCTCAATCTCGGGCCTGTATCGATATTGCTTCCGAACGTCAAAAGTCCATTTTTGAGGCACTTAGAGCAGTGCATTCCCCTAGGAAGGTTCCTCCATGAAAGTGCTCTCCTTCAACTCCATGGGTCTGGCGAGCCCGCACAAGAAATCTTCCCCTAAACGGTTGTTAACTACAGAACAACCAGATGTATTATTGCTCCAAGAAACAATGGTTCATTCTACAACAACATCTACCACCCTTGTCTCTTTATTCCCCAGCTGGCACTTCGAGGGTATTGATGTATTTGGCAGATCATGAGGTTTAATTACTGGGTGGCGCTCTAGATCTATGAAACTCCCAAAGTATTGGGAACTCAACTCTTGTCTAGGAGTGGACCTTTTTGTGGAAAGCTTGGGAAGGTAATTTAGGATTTTGAATATCTATGGCCTGTATTTTGAAAGGACCCCCTTCTGGGAATCGATTTTCAAACTCAAGCTGTTGAAGGTTGATAACTTAATCCTGGTGGGGGATCTCAAATTTTCCTTAGGTTTGGTGGAGGTTTGGGGCCAAAAGGAACGTCTTGACCACCTCTCTGTTATGTTCACACATCTTCTGTCTGCCAATGGTCTCTTGGACATAGCCCCCAGAAAACTCAACCTGACCTGGAGGAATATGCAGACAGGGGACGCAAGGGTTGCAAAGCGTTTAGATCGGTTTCTGGTCTCAGATAAATTGATGGATGCAAACTTTCAAGTCAGACAATGGATTGGATCTGGGGGCGAATCTAATCACTATCTCATCTGGCTAGCTTTGGATGTAGGGCCGATCAAGCCTCCTCCACCCTTCAAATTCAATGCCTCATGGCTCTCTGGTGAAAGTTTTCTTGATCTGGTTAAGTCAAACTGGAGACCCTGTGACCCCAGCTCAGGCTCGTCGGCGGGTCTGCTCTTTGCATAAAACCTCAAAAGGCTTAAACTTTTGACTGTTCCTTGGTCTCAGGAAAAAAGACTAAGGGAGGAAAGAGATTTTAAGCACACAAAATATCAAATTGACTCTATCTACAATTAGACAGACTCAGGTTCCTTTCTGAAACCTCATGGGAATCACTAAAGTCTCTGGAATCGCGATGTAGACAACTACTAGTTGATCAAGAGGTGACCTCGAGATTAAAAATTCTAGCCATTTGGCTCAAACAAGGGGATGAGAACACCAAATTTTTCCATGCTTTCACCAAAGGTCGCAAAGTCTCAAATACCATCTAGAATCTACATGACCAGGAGGGAAGGAATGTTTCATCCTTTGAAGGACTGGCGAAGCTGGGCAAAAATTATTTCAAATCATTATATAAAGATGACCAAAGGGCAAATATTGCAGAGATTGTTCGACTCGCCCTCTATTATCACAGCTTTGGGGATGCGGAAAAAACATATAACTTTTGTTGGAAGTAAATGAACAAGAATTAAAGGAGACACTTCATATCTTCCAGAAGGATAAGAGCCCGGGTCCAGATGGATGGTCAATTGAATTTTATATTGGATTTTATGAATTGTTGGGAGTTGATCTCCTCCACGTAGTGGAAGAAACCAGATAGAATGGTATGATGCATGTTCCTTTCAACACAAGTTTCTTATCTCTTATTCCAAAAAAGGACGAACCCCTCTCCTTTGATGAGTTTAGGCTGATCTCCCTATGCAACAACATATACAAAATAGTAGCAAAACTCATATCCAGGCACCTTAAGCCCATACTCTCGGAAGATATATCAAAAGAACAATTTGGCTTCTTAGATGGTTGTCAGATACATGAAGCTATCAGAGTGGCACAAGAAGGACTCCACAGCCTCAAAACATTGAAATTCAAAGGGGCCATACTGAAAATTGATCTCTCAAAAGCTTTTGATCGTGTCAGTTGGTTATTCATCAGGCTGCTTCTTAGTCATTTGGGATTTGAGGTAACCTTCATCAAATGGATAATGGCCTACATCTCCTTTATCTCCTTTGTCTCCTTTGTTGTTCTAATAAATGGGGCAACCTCTCCATTCTTTACCTCAGAAAGGGGATTGAGTCAGGGATGCCCCCTCTCTCCACTTCTCTTCCTCCTGGTTGCAAAAGGTTTAAGCAAGGCCATTGGTTCGACCACCTCCACGGGATACTTTCTGGGGATTCAGACTTCTCCAGACTTTAGAATTACTCATATACTATTTGTATATGATGTACTAATTTTTTGTAGTGGCAGAACCAGGGATGCAGAAAAACTAGTTGATATTCTCCAACTCTTTCAGGATGCTACAGGGATGGTTATAAATTCTCAAAAATCCTCTTTAACCCTAGTCGGTTTGGATGCTACAACATCAACCTATTATAGAACACTCTGTGCCTTACCACTATAGGACCTACAACTGGGGATAAAATATATGGGCTTCCAGCTCAAGGAAAACAAATATCTCTCAGGGGACTAGCAGTGGCTTCTGACAAAACTCGAAAAGAGACTAAACATCTGGAGTTTTCGATGGCTCTCAAGGGCAGGCAAATTGACATTGACAAAAGCAGTCCTTGAGGCCATCCCAGTCTACTGGATGTTTCTCTCCTAGATTCCCAAAGGAATATTAGAAAAAATCCGATGATTATGCTTTCGATTCATTTGGTGAGGACCGAAGGAACACTTTACCATGCCTTGGGAAAAATGGGAATCTTTGGCTCGTCCAAAAGCGCTGGGAGGTTGGGGCCTGAAGAACATTTTTATTTTCTCAAACGCCTTAGCAGCAAAATCTTGTTGGAGGCTCTTCAGTACTACCAGATTATGCACACAAGTGGTAACTCACAAATATATTAAACCAGACTCGGTGGGAGAATGGATTCGCAGGGTTGACAAGATCTTATCTAGCTGCTCCATCATTTGGAAGGCAGTGATTAAATCCTTCCATGTGATTGGTGATGGTCTGGCTTGGAAAATTGGCAAGGGGGATCAAGTTCGCATTGGAACAGATCTGTGGCCTAGAAGTGGGAACTCTCATATCCTACCACATGCTATACTAGGCCACTTACACATTCAAGACTTCCACAAACTAAACCAAATTGTTGACCCAGGATCCACAAACATTTGGCAACAAGGGCGGTATAGCTCTGCTACTCTCGAGTTGGAGGGAGAACTCAAACTTCATTGGGACAACTACCGTTATGCTCTTCAACGGGGTCACATTAGGCTCCTGGATAGTGATGACGAACTAGTCTGGCAAAAAGCTCCACACGGGGTATACTCCCCCAAATTGGGATACACAACACTTAATGTCGACATCTTCCAAAGAGAACCGTGTTGGTGGTGGAGCGGTCTATGGAAACTCAAATCCCCATTAAAAAGAAAGATCTTCATGTGGTATGCGATGGTTAACAAAGTTCCCACCTGAGAATACATGAGAAAGCGCCAAATCAAAGGGCCAGGTTGGTGCCCTCTTTGCAAAGTTGAAAATGAATCCATTGAACATATCCTCATCTTCTGCCCGTTCACTTTGAAAGCAAGGGGAGAAGCTTCCCTGCTCCTAAGACAACCTTGTGTTTGGAATGGGCCTACACTGGAATCCACTTGGAAAAACTGGCTACAAGACTCTACTCACAAGAATCTAAAAGCCCTACCTCTTATTATAAGCCGGGGAATCTGGCTGGCCAGGAACTCAACAATTTTTCAGGACAAGGCCTCAGTTCCCAAAATATTAGCAGCCAAAAGTCTCTCAATTTTTTAGCACTTTCCCCGGGAAAAGAACGTGTTATCCATCTGAGCTTCTCAGCCCGAACTTATAGACCCATCCGTGTCTTGGGATTTTTTTGATGATGCTTCTCAAAATCTCTAGGTCTAATATGCATTGTGATGTTCTGATCATAGTGTTGTAACGATATCTTTAGACACCACATTTGTCTTAGAAAATTTTATTCCCTCTTCGATTATTTGCAAAATAGTTAGTTTGTTTCATTACAGATTCCACCCTTTCCCCAACTTATATATTAGTGCACTGTATTCTTATGAACTCACTAAATGATGTGTGCCATAATATAGAAATCAATGTGTGTTAAAGGTTTATACGCATCGGTAAATATTAATTATATTTAAGCATCGGTGCCAAATATTGAGAAAAAACACCATTCCTTAAATGATATAACATGAAAATATATTTATTGCTTCAACATTTTACGGTGCACATGTTTATAATATGCACCAATGCCCTAAATATAATATATGCACTCGTGCTTTTAATATAATATATGCACCAGTGATTTTAATATAATATATGCACCGATGTGTTTAGTATAATATATGTAATGGTGCTTTAAGAGCGGTGACATCTCATCTCGAATATTTGATATTTCACTACCCTTCGGTGCACAAAGTAATAAACACACCAGGACGCATGAATTATAAAAGCATTGGGGCATACATAACATGTAAAAGCACCGGTGTGTACATAACATGTAAAATCGTCTGTGCATTAACTAACTTATAAAGCACCGATGCGACATATGAAAACAATGCAGAACCAATGCGTAAAAATTATAAGAGCATCGGTGCTACATACAACAAAAAGGTGAATCCGGTGAGCACTATAAATAAAATCACGGATGCCTTTTAATTTATTTGTAAGCATTGATGCTTTTGTATTAAAGGCAGACCGATGCATTTGTTACAAATAAAAGCATTGACAAAAAAATCTCCACTACAACCTCTGCCCGCCTAAGATTTTTTTAGTTATATGGAACATCCACTAAAACCTCTGCTTGGAATAGTGGGGGTTGTAGCAGAGTGTTTTTTGAAATTTTTTCCAAATATTGTAACACTAAAAACCTTTGCAAAAACCTCTGCTATAAGGTGTTTTCCTTGTAGATTGTTTTCCTTTTTGTTTTATAAAGAATATATTTGTGCATCGCTATACTTTAAAGGTTTAAAACTTACATTTGGCATCAGAGCATTTATTGGCTTCAAGGGGACGCCTTTGTTGCTAAGGGTTCAATTACCTTGGGTATGTGATAAACCTAGTTTTAGTGAGAGCTATGCAATGGTGATTCTTGTGGTGAAAGAAAATGACGAGTAGTTCTAAAATCGAGATCGATAAATTTAATGGGAAAAGATTTGAGCTTCGGAAGTTGAAGATAGAGGATCTTATGGTAGACAAAGAACAATGGGTCACTGTGGATCCTAGTACTGCACTTATGGGTATGCCAATGAAAGACTAGAAGAAGTTGGATAGGAAGGCAAAGAGCACAATTCGGTTGTGTCTTTTAGATTCAATGTTACTGAATGTCTCAGGAGAAGCTACAACCAAGGCATTATGGGATAAGTTTGGGGATTTGTATCAGTCTAAGTCCCCGACAAATAAACTTTTCATTCGGAAGAATTTGTGCCTCTTGAGGATGAACGATGGAGACTCAGTGATAGATCATTTAAATGCCTTCAATATTTTGGTAAGTCGGTTGTTGTCAGTTGACATTAAATTTTTTTATGAAGATAAGTGCATTAGTTTATTGTCTTCGTTGTTAGATTCATGGGATAATTTGGTTGTAACTATTATGAGTAATTGTAATATATATGTGTGTGTGTGTGTGTGTGTGACATTTAAACTAATTAAAATGTAAATTCACTCTCTATTTGCATAAAGAGACGCGGCTTTACCCAATTACTTGTATATATAACTCATTTTGTGTAACAGATATATCATGGAATAAATAATATTATATGTTATTAAATACATTTATTGTTGTATTTGGATTTCATCTTCCAGTTGGTATCAGAGCGTTATGTTTTCCTCGCCTCCTCCACAGTCCCTCGCCCACTCCTCCCACTCATGTCCATAGTCCCTCACCCACTCCCATATGCGACCTCCATTCACAGTCCCTCCCTCTCACACACACTCCAACTCCCACGACCTCCCCTCCCGCACTCTCGATCGAGTCCCTCACGTCCTACATTAAAGACATCATTTCAAACTTTCTATCATTTTCCTACGTAGATTCATATCTCAGCTCGCCCCTTCTATCATTTCACCCCTTCCTTCATATCTCAGCTCACTATTTCTCCATTTTGCCCCCCCTCTGATCTCTCAGTTCACTCCTTCTATTCGTCATTTCTCCCTCATATATTGTCCCTCGCCTCACCTTCGTCCTCCATTTCGCCCTCCCTTCTTCCTCCATTTCGTCATTTCCCCCTCATCCACATTCTTTCGCCTCTCCTTTTTTCTTAACCCGTTCCATCTAAAACCCTCTCGAATTCATCAAACCTCTTCACTGGCATCCATCCTCTTCGTTGCTAGTGCATCCATACCACCATTCGCCACCCATTTTTCCCCTAACCATTTCGCCATCTCCCTCTCCAAACCCTAATTCACCCTTCCACTACCATACCTTTCTATATATTTAATATTAAAATATTAAATATATATTAAATTTTAACCTCAGCAAGAACAACGCGAGGAGAAAGTCGGGAGAAGCCGAGAAAAAGAAAGAGGACATCATTTCCCATACGATGGAGCTAAGCGGAAACTCTAAAGAGTTTTTCGCAAGACTTGTAAATCAAGTAAGTACTTTGTTCGATGCCAAAATTCATGAACTAAATGAAGAACTAGCGGAATACAACAAAAACTACTATGACATGAGATTAGAGCTCGAACCAATCGCAAACAAAAGTAGAAGCCCAGGTAACTCAACTTCGCAGTGGGGGCCTCATCAATCACATTACTCGCATAACATGGGGACGTATAATAATTGCACACCCAAGGCGAAGATTGTTGTTCTAGAATTCGATGGATCGGATGCAAGAGAAGCAACAAGATGGGTAAATAAAATCGAGCAGTACTTCAAGTATTACCAGCTTTTTGATGATGAAGAAAAAATTAATGTCACATCTATACATCTGAAGGACTTTGCATATGATTGGTTCCTATGGTGGAGAGAAAAATCCAAATCTCTAGAAAGAGATTGGGTTATATTCAAAAATAACTTCTTCCTACGTTTTCTCGACACATAAGAAAAAGGGGTTTTTTCTAAACTCACTTGATTACAACAGTCTAGTACAGTGGAAGAATTTTTTTAGGATTTACATGTTTTAGCCGCTCATGTACCTGATATATCAGAAGATTGGATACTGCAAATAGCCTTATCGGGATTGAAGGAAAACATCCGAAATGAGCTCGAATTACTTGACATTAAAGATATGAAGCAAGCTCACCAGAAAACTAAAATCATTGAAAAGAAACTTAAAGTATATCAATATACAACATGGCACTCACTCGAAGACTCTAGCTCTAAATGCATTCCCACTCACAAAAGTATGCCACCACCAGACCCAAGACAAGATAAGGACTGATGTTTTAAATGCAACTCACCTAATTGGAAACCAGACCATAAGTGCAAAGACAAAAAGTTTTTTTCATTGCGAAGTAGATAAGAGTGATAGTGAAAATGACGAAGAAGTAGGGGACATACCTTCATCCAATGATGAAACAAATAATGAATACTCACGAAATCCCCATGAGTTAGGGAATCAAAACATAAATATGACAGTCTCTGTTGTTGCAATGATAGGTATTTCTCAACCCCAAACTCTAAAAGTTTATGGCTATGTTAAGAAAATGAAAGTAACAGTGCTCATAGATAGTGGCAGTTCACATAACTTTATAGATACAAAAATAGCAAGGCAATTAAACATATTCATTCATCCTACCTTTGAATTTCAAGTCTCCATCCTAGGAAATAAGACTATGTCATGTGATGGGAAATGCCATAAGGTAGAACTATCCATGAATGACTACAAATTAAAATCTCATATGTATGCTATGCCAATCAGAGGGGTGGATATTGTCTTGGGGGCCCAATGGTTAACCATGCTTGGTACTGTTGGATAAATTTACGAGAGCAATTTATAAGGTTTTATCAAAATGGGGAAAAGTACAAATTACATGGAGTCAATTTCCCTCCC
>ML830037.1:0-53356 GCA_009831015.1 Picea engelmannii | reverse complement strand
TCCAGTTACATCAGCCTGAGCAATCAAGACCTTCCTTCCAAGCTTGACACTACTCATATCTGTAGTGAGATTCGAATTTCCCTCGTTCCACTTCCCTTAATCTTGTGCAACCCTAAATCTATAAGGTACCAGACGTAATGTAATATGCAAAAACAAAAAGATTTAGCAAATACCAATGGAACAGTAAAACATTGAGAATATCAATGACAACAATAATACCTTTACTGAAAGAAAGCAATGTTCACTTGCCTCTTCGAGGGGTGATCTAGGAGGATCCAGAACACTCAAAAGTGATCCAAGGGGATCCAAAATGCTCAAAATTTGAATTTCTCAAATGCTCTTGAAAACTATTTCATTGCGTAGAGCTCATAAATAGCTTTCCAACGACACAAAAATTGCCTCAAATGGAGTTTGTATGAAGAAGTTATGGTCAGTCAAAGTTATGGTCAAACAGGTCAAAATTCAAAGCAAGGCTAACAAGTGGAAGATCCGTACAACTAATAGATGATGTCATGCTAACATCAGCGGGATGTTGTGGCATAACGAGAGGTTTCCATGTGTCACTCATTTTTTGCATTTTCAGGCTCGCATGTGGACCAATAAAAAAGTTCCACGTGTCATCTATACGGATGATGTGGCATATGTATAGTGACGTGGCATCTGGGTGGTAGGTACAGCCAGTAGGTACAGGTGGCATGTGACTAGGCAGTGACATGGTAGGGTGATAATGCATGCAGACAAGTGGACCAATCATAGAGTGCCACATGGCACTCTCCGATTGGCCAAATTTGGCTAATGGAGAATAAAATTTATTAGGTGATTGAAGGGAATAGAACCCTCGATCCCCCATGGAATCTAGGAATATTCCATAGTCTTAAATTTATGCCTCCTACCATTGTTCCATATGGTTGGTTTGTTAAAACAAACAAACAATTACTATTTAATATTAATTCAATGCAGCCCGAGAATAAAGGGGCTTGGTTATGCCGATTATAGCCTATTTAAACTTAGCTTCGGACCAAAGCAAGACATGGGATTTTGTGCCATATTGGAACATGTTCAATGGGAGTTCATGCCAAGTTCATATTTGTCTTGATTTCCATGAAAGAGGTGTTCTTATGCTAGATTTTCCTCGTTTTGCATGCCATTGAGTTCTTGGAGAAAGGTATAGGGTGTTTATACTCATTTTTCTCAGAATTTCGAGAGGAATCTGATGGTGATGTTATTTTTATGTAAAAGTGTTGTTTATGAAAGTATTATCTCAGTTTGACATGTATGAGACCCATAGTCTTATTATACATTCAAAAAGGGCTTTCCAAACACCTGTTCAGAATATAGTCGAGTTTATACTTATTCCTCTCAAAATTTCGCGAGGATTTTAATGGTGACCTATGTTTCTGGGTTGGAGTAGCCAACTTGAAGGGTGTCTTCATAATTTGACATTTATAAAGACCATTTTATTGTAATTTTGGCATTTTGAGAATTAATAAGAGCGATCTATTTCTCTCCATTTTAGCACTTATTATTTCCGCAAATTATATTCATCAATTAATGAAGTTTTATGTATAAGTAAGACTTTCACATGTTATTTGCAAATAGTCAAGTCAATCTTCAATTTCCCGAATCTGGTCGGATGTTTATGTGTATTTATGAACTAATTGACATCTAAGGACTTTCGGGATAAATTGGTATCAGAGTTTGATGATATTTCAGATCAAGTTGGTATCAAAACTCGTTTGGTATTTTCATATCAAAGGGGCAACCTCCAGCGGAGCAGAGCTCTATTACAATAAATCTCAAGACAAATCATTAGCATGCCTCCTACTCTTATTTATACTAATTATATCTTCTAAAGAATATTATAGTGGAAGATTTTTCTAGAAGCATAAGATTCTATTAGGTCTTCTTACATTGACTTGTTCACATTTATTAAATATGACTTATTAACTAGTGTCGACCTTTATTACATGGAAAATGTATTATTCTATCTACATGATGGGTTAGGGAGGTTAGGTCCCTAACATGCCCTCTTCCTTGAAAAAGTGCCTTGTCCTCAAGGCTTAAGATGAGAAAATTACTACAAAATGGTAGTTGGCTCCCAAGTGGTATCTTCTCGTGGAGTATCCTTCCATTGAACTAATACTTCCTGGATGGTGCATTGATGGAGACAATGCTCGTGTTGGACTAATACTATGTGTGGTTACAACCAAATGGAACCTTCTTCATACAACTCTGGTAGATTGGTCTAGGTGTGGCACTTGGTTCCAATCACTTTCTTCAGACATGAGACATGAAAAATAGGATGTATCTTGGAGTGACTGGGAAAACCTAACTGATATGCCACTAGCCCGACACCTTTGAGAATAGTATAAGGAACATAAAATTTGGGGGCAAGTTTCTGACATTGTTGGGATTTTAGTGAATTCAACTTGTATGGTTGTAGACAAAGAAACACTCAGTCCCCCTCAGCAAATTGATGGTCATAATGACCTTGATCTACATGTTGCTTCATGTGGTTTTGAGCCATGACCAAACTTTCTTTTAGAGTATCGAGAACGGTCATGCGGACTGTGAGATTGCAGTCAATCTCTTGAACCTTGGAGACACCCAACATGTATGGGAGAACCAATGGTGGCTTTTGTTCATAGACTGCTTCAAAAGGAGTCATGTGAGTGGAAGTATGGTAAGAGGTGTTGTACCACCATTCAGCTAGGGGTAACCATTGAACCCACTGATGTTGTATGTCGGACACAAAACACCTCAAATATGTTTCCAAACACTCATTGGTTGCTTTGGTTTGGCCATAAGTCTGGGAATGATAGGATTTGATGAGATGCAATTGGGTGCCCTGGAGCTAGAATAATTCTTTCCAGAAATTGCTAGTAAAAGTTGGATCATGGTCAGAAACAATAGAATGAGGCATTCCATGGAGTTTGAAGATATTATCCATTAAAATTTGAGTCGGTGTGGATGCGATGAACAGGTGTTGAAGAGCACAAAAATGAGCATATTTGGAAGGAGGATCCACTACCACCATGATGACTTAATTATTTCCTAATTTGGGTAATCCAACAACGAAATCCATACAAATATACGTCCAAATAGTAGGTGGAATTGGAAGCGGTCGGAGTGTGCCAGGAGTTTTGGCAGTCTCTCCCTTATTGCATTGATAGGTATCACATTCTACCATAAAGGTTTGGATGTCCTGTTTCATATCGTCCCATAAGAAAGAATGTTTGACCTCTTCATAATTTTGGTAAAACCTTAATGCCCAACTGTAGGTGAAGCATGAAACTCATCGAGAACTGTGGGTTTAAGGGTCGACTATTTGTTGAAATACAGATGACCTTTATAGTGAAACTCTTCATTGTGCCAAGAGTACCCTGGAGTAGCTTGGGGATCTTGTTGCAATTTTTGGATTAGGATGGAAATTTTGGGGTGTTACACCCATTCCTAGAAAATGGTCGGAATTTATTCAGCGACAATGAATGAGAGGNTTTCTAGAAGCATAAGATTCTATTAGGTCTTCTTACATTGACTTGTTCACATTTATTAAATATGACTTATTAACTAGTGTCGACCTTTATTACATGGAAAATGTATTATTCTATCTACATGATGGGTTAGGGAGGTTAGGTCCCTAACATGCCCTCTTCCTTGAAAAAGTGCCTTGTCCTCAAGGCTTAAGATGAGAAAATTACTACAAAATGGTAGTTGGCTCCCAAGTGGTATCTTCTCGTGGAGTATCCTTCCATTGAACTAATACTTCCTGGATGGTGCATTGATGGAGACAATGCTCGTGTTGGACTAATACTATGTGTGGTTACAACCAAATGGAACCTTCTTCATACAACTCTGGTAGATTGGTCTAGGTGTGGCACTTGGTTCCAATCACTTTCTTCAGACATGAGACATGAAAAATAGGATGTATCTTGGAGTGACTGGGAAAACCTAACTGATATGCCACTAGCCCGACACCTTTGAGAATAGTATAAGGAACATAAAATTTGGGGGCAAGTTTCTGACATTGTTGGGATTTTAGTGAATTCAACTTGTATGGTTGTAGACAAAGAAACACTCAGTCCCCCTCAGCAAATTGATGGTCATAATGACCTTGATCTACATGTTGCTTCATGTGGTTTTGAGCCATGACCAAACTTTCTTTTAGAGTATCGAGAACGGTCATGCGGACTGTGAGATTGCAGTCAATCTCTTGAACCTTGGAGACACCCAACATGTATGGGAGAACCAATGGTGGCTTTTGTTCATAGACTGCTTCAAAAGGAGTCATGTGAGTGGAAGTATGGTAAGAGGTGTTGTACCACCATTCAGCTAGGGGTAACCATTGAACCCACTGATGTTGTATGTCGGACACAAAACACCTCAAATATGTTTCCAAACACTCATTGGTTGCTTTGGTTTGGCCATAAGTCTGGGAATGATAGGATTTGATGAGATGCAATTGGGTGCCCTGGAGCTAGAATAATTCTTTCCAGAAATTGCTAGTAAAAGTTGGATCATGGTCAGAAACAATAGAATGAGGCATTCCATGGAGTTTGAAGATATTATCCATTAAAATTTGAGTCGGTGTGGATGCGATGAACAGGTGTTGAAGAGCACAAAAATGAGCATATTTGGAAGGAGGATCCACTACCACCATGATGACTTAATTATTTCCTAATTTGGGTAATCCAACAACGAAATCCATACAAATATACGTCCAAATAGTAGGTGGAATTGGAAGCGGTCGGAGTGTGCCAGGAGTTTTGGCAGTCTCTCCCTTATTGCATTGATAGGTATCACATTCTACCATAAAGGTTTGGATGTCCTGTTTCATATCGTCCCATAAGAAAGAATGTTTGACCTCTTCATAATTTTGGTAAAACCTTAATGCCCAACTGTAGGTGAAGCATGAAACTCATCGAGAACTGTGGGTTTAAGGGTCGACTATTTGTTGAAATACAGATGACCTTTATAGTGAAACTCTTCATTGTGCCAAGAGTACCCTGGAGTAGCTTGGGGATCTTGTTGCAATTTTTGGATTAGGATGGAAATTTTGGGGTGTTACACCCATTCCTAGAAAATGGTCGGAATTTATTCAGCGACAATGAATGAGAGGGAAAAGAGGGACCCTTCTTCTTCATATTTCCTGGAAAGAGCATCAGCCACCACATTTTCTTTTCCATTTTTGTAAATGATCTCATAATCATATCCAAATAGCGTGTTCACCCATTTTTGTTGCTTCGAGGATGAAATTCATTTTTCCAGGAAGTATTTAAGGCTTTGATGATCCATTTTAATTTGGAAGTGTTTTCCTAATAGATAAGGGTTCCATAGATCCATTATATGCAAAATAGACAATGTTTCCTTTTCATAGATTGATTGGCCCAAATGTCACTTCGAAAATTGTTTGTTGGTGAAAGTCAAAGGTCATCCATCTTGCATGAGGAATACCCCAATTCCTCTCTCTTATGCATCACATTCCATAACAATAGTGTTGGTGAAGTCTGGGAAGGCTAGTACAGGATTAGTGCACATAGCTTCTTTCAAGTCTTGGAAGGATTGATCAATTGTTGGAGTCCAATTGAAAGCATTCTTTTTAAGGAGAGTTGTTAGGGAAGCCGCAATTTTTCCATAATTATGAAAAAACTTGCGATAATGTCTTGTTAAACCAAGGAAATTGTGTATACTTTTAAGAGTTTTAGGTGAGGCCAATTCTTCATAGCTTCAATTTTCTTAGAATTCACCTGTACACCATCCTTTCCAACAATATGACCCAGGTACTCAACTTCAAAGATGCCAAAAGCACATTTAGACTGTTTGAGGAAAAACAATTGCTTGGAGAGGAGATGGAGAACTTGATCCACATGGTTGAGATGGGCTAGCCACATTTTACTATAGATGATAATATCATCAAATAAAACTAACACAAAGTGATGGAGGAAAGGGAAAAAGACATTACTCATGAGACTTTGAAAAGTAGAGGGAGTGTTACAAAAACCAAATGGCATGACCAAGAACTCACAATGGCCCTCATGAGTGTGAAATGCAGTCTTGGGAATGTCTTACTCTTTCATACGTATCTGGTGGTACCCAGAATGTAGGTCAAGTTTGGTAAAGTATTGAGCCCCACTGAGTTCATCCACAAGGTCATCTATGATAGGAAAGGAAAATTTATCCTTTATGGAATGTTTGTCAAGGGCACAAAAACTAGGACACATACACCAAGTGCCTTCCTTTTTTAGGATCATGACTACAGGTGAAGAATAGGGGTTTGTACTGGGATGGATAACTCCTACTTCTAGCAATTCTTGGAAAATTTTATCATTTTCAATTTTTTGAGCAAAGGGATGATGATAAGGGAGAACATTGGGAAAAGCGATTTCCTGGGATTAAAGGAATGGAATGGTCATGGTCGTTGTGGGAGGGGGGAAGGCCCTGGGGAGTTTAGAAAACAATGAGATGTTGGGAAAGGATATATTGAAGGTCAGGGTGCACATAGGGTGTCTCAACTTCTTGAATGGAATGGATTTGGGAAATGATTCCAGTGTGACCTTTTTTAAGTAACTTTTCCATGTGGTGGGAACTGATGATCTCCGACGAGCCTGTTGTAATGCCTTGGAATTTATATTGTTATCCTTCCTATTGAAATTGCATGGTTAAATATATAAAATCCATGTTTATGGGGCCTAGAGTGTGTCCATTTATGATCCAGGTGGATATCGGTGGCCACCCACCTTTTTCGACTGGCTCAAAACAATTTTCTGGCAATTTTGGCAATTTACTATTTTTAGCAGTTTTTAACTTTTGGGGCCATTTTGAGGGCCCAAATGAAGGTTTTTCAACATAGAGGTTCTCAATTATAGCTAAAGTCATAATTTAGCCCCCAAAATTAATCTCCTTGACAATACCTTTCCAACGAGCTATCACATGCCTAAAACGGAGATCGTATGCAAAAGTTACGACCCCGGGAAGTTGATGTACTCACTTACCCAAACGGGGCCCACATGAATTTTGGCGCTTCATTCCTAGGGTTAGGTTTTTGGATGTCTAGGGTTTTTGGCATTCCTGTTTATTGTAAAAATTCCTTTAGATCCTCATTGTAACCATCTTCTTGCGGATGCGAGTAGTCGTCACATCTCTTCTCAGAGATAAGCTGCCACCATTCTAGCGAGTCTTTCACTCTGTATTTTTACAGTCTCTGTACATTTATTTCATTAATAGAAATCATGTATTACTGTATATATGTGTTTATGGTTACATCTCTGATACATTTATGTTATCTTATTGAATATCTGTGATATCTCTGTGCATTTCTTTATTATATCTTCGCTCGCATTTCGTGTCGAAAATAATTCGGATCAGTGGTATCAGAGAAGGCTGCTCTTAATCATTTTTTTAGTGCATGTCCCAGACGAGGTCTGAGTATAGAAAGTTGGGTCTCGAGATTGTCTCTCTTGAAGACAATCTCTCTCGCACACCCAATAAACCCTCAATGGTGGAAGAAAATAAAAACGATGAAGCATACGACCCTATCAATCTATTGCTTGAGCAAGTTCTCACGCGACAAAGGGACGAAATGATGAAGAATTTTCCCCACATCCTTCAACCCCTGTCGATAACAGCAGGCGCATATTCATCAAGAGGCCACTTTGGAGGCACCTCGCCTTTCAAGGTACAAGTTAATTTTGATATTCCTTTATTTGAAGGACAGATAAATGCAGAAGCCTTAGAAAAATGGTTAACTCTGCTAGAAGGTTATTTCTCTGTTCACAATTTTTCTGACAAAGAAAAGATCACCTTCGCACTCCTTAAAGATCTCCCTCATGTCAAACATTGGTGGGAAACTTATTGGGATCACATTTCCACAAAGGAGTCTGGAATATATGAGGTCGATCCCACTTGGGAGTTTTTTGTGGATGCGGTAAAGGAACAGTACTTCCCTGTTGGCAACTATAAGGACCAATACATGAGATGGACCACACTGCGGAAAGAGAGGGGCCAAGCAGTTCCGGAGTTCACCGATACCTTCCATACCTTGCGCACCAAGCTGGGTATCAAAAAATCCGAGCGACATTTGGTTCTGAAATACCGTGGGGCTCTACACAGATACATCCAGACTGAAATGGATTTTCTGAACATCTCATCACTCGGTACTGCTTATTGATATGTTGTTAAAATCGAGCAAGAATTTAAGAACCAGAAAAAACGGGAGTTTGGGTCTGCAAATCCACAACAACCGAAGTATGACAAAGATGGCCCTAACAAACAGTCTCCCAAAAATTAGTCCAAGAAACAGAAAAAGAAGGGTCACGGGAAGACAAAGAAGGACACCGGAAAATGGTGCGAGTTCCACAAAATCCCTTGACACAACACCGATGAATGTCACTCAAAACAGTCATTGATGGCTGAGATCAAAGACAAAGAGACGAACACTGATTCAGAATCTGATTCTGAAAATAATGGTAAAGGACAGATCATTGACGCAGACCCCACTGCTATTGTCGCGACTACAGTAATTCAACTAGAAGAACCAACAGATCCTGAAGAGGGGGAGCACCTTTTCCATTCACATATGTGGGTGAAGGGAACCCCACTGCATTTTATTGTTGATAGTGAAAGCCAGAAGAACCTCATCTCAACAGAGGTCGTCAAATAGTTGGGATTGTCGACAACACCACACCCACATCCATACAACATCGGGTGGCTTTGCCAAGGACGAAATCTATGTGTCAGCCAACAATTTTGATTGTCATACGGCATCCAACCCGTCAAGGATGAGGTATTATGTGATGTTTCCCCACTGGATGTTTGTGATGTTCTCTTGGGCCAACCATATATGTGGAAGTGCCATGTTGTTTATGAGTCTCGACCCCGCAGTGTCATTGTTTCTCTGGGGGGTCATCTCTACAGAATACCAAAGGTAGTTCCAACTACTTCTCCACCTAAAAAGTGTCACAAGGTAGTATCTCATACTGCAAAATTTAACTTCTTCACAATCTATTCAAAAGGAGAACAGAAGGACACTTCAACCACTACAGCCTCACCCTAAGCACCTTCTATCAAATAGAAGCAAGTCGACAAGGTTGAAAAAAATCACAAATATTCCTTCTGCATATCGCCCTCTCATGTAGCCTGACTTGTTCATGACAAACTTCCACAAACTGAGCAGCGCGACATCTCCAGCAAGGCAAGCAGCTCACCAAGATGCAGATTCAGCAAACGCTTTTCCCTCTCCCCTGGGAACTCAACGCAATGGAGACCATTTCTTCCTAAGGAGGGAGGATTGATCCAAGTGGATATCGGTGGCCACCCACCTTTTTTGACTGGCTCAAAACAGTTTTCTGGCAATTTTGGCAATTTACTATTTTTAGCAGTTTTTAACTTCTGGGGCCATTTTGAGGGCCCAAATGAAAGTTTTTCGAGATCGAGGTTCTCAATGACAGTTGAAGGATTAATTGATCCCCCAAAATGAATCTCCTCGACAATACCTTTCCAACGATCTATCACACATAAAATGGAGATCGTATGCAAAAGTTACGACCCCGGGAAGTTGATGTACTCACTTACCCAAACAGGGCCCACATGACTTTTGGCGCTTCATATCCTAGGGTTAGGTTTTTGGATGTCTAGGGTTTTTGGAATTCCTGTTTATTGTAAAAAGGCCTTTAGAGCCTCATTGTAACCATCTTCTTGCGGATTCGAGTAGCCGTCACATCTCTTCTCATAGATAAGCTACCACCATTCTAGCGAGTCTTTCACTCTGTATTTTTACAGTCTCTGTACATTTATTTCATTAATAGAAATTGTGTATTACTGTATATATGTGTTTATGGTTGCATCTCAGATACATTTATGTTATCTTATTGAATATCTGCGATATCTCTGTGCATTTCTTTATTATGTCTCCGCTCGCATTTCATGCCAAAAATAATATGGATCAATTTAGCACCAAGAAAGATGTCACAACCACCCATGTCAATAGAAAACATGTGAGTTTTCAAGTTATATTGACCAATTTGTAGGCGCACATTTTCACAATTCCCCCCACATTTCATAGAACCACCATTGGCAATCATGATTTTTAAATTGTTGAAAACATGGATATAGTAATTGATTTCTTGGGCAAGGCAGTGATGAATGAAATTATGAGTTCTTCCACTGTCAACTAGGATGATGACTTTCATATGATTAATGTAACCAATCAACTTGAGAGTTTGGGGAGCAAAAAAACCAGTGAGAGTATTCAGCGAAGTTAGTGGTTCAACTTTGGGAGGTGTTGAGGGGTCCTAAATCCCTTTAACTCAACAGTAGGAACCAAAACCGCCACCGAGGCCCAATTAAACTCTACAACATTTAATATTGAAATGGTTCTCCAGATCTTGCGACCTGGCCTAATAATCAATGGGTTTTACCTTTTCTAGTGAAATTTTATCCTTCAATTCAGACATTCTCCTTTTTGTGTTTTCTCTTATATGTGGGACCGATACATGATAAGAGTCGGTATAAACCAATTGGGTAATAAGGTGGGAAAAACTTCACTACTAGAGAAGGTCGATCTTGGGATAACCCTTTCACTCTAGAATGTAGACAATGATTCTCTACCACGGGCCTAGTACTAATACATTAACATGATGTTGTTCTGATTATTCACTGAGATACAAATTATCAGAAGAAAAAATGCATGTGATAAACGATGGAAAGAAAAATAGTTTCCTTAACTCTAATCATCAATCACATATTAACACAACTATTTACTTTTCATCATTAAAGACAAGAACTATGAAAAAACATTGAATCGGATAACTTATCAACAGATTTAGAAGCTCTTACTCGTTACAGCGTCCATTCATGAGATGAAATCAGAAATAATTTTTCTCCACATTCAATCATACAAACTTTTGATCAAAAAACACAAACTTGTCTCTAGTCCTAAACATGACTTCTCAATTAAGGAAGCCCTGAAATAGTTATTTACAAATCCAAAAATGAGTTTCTTTGCAACAACCATCGACCTCTTGCTAACAGGTCGATCCTCCTATTTATAACATACTATCAACTAAAAATAACTATTAAAGTGGAGATAAGTAAAACAAAACTCGCCACATGGCGCTTTCTTCTATCAGTCTTCGAAGAGTCATCAAATGATCTCACTTGAGTGGATGACTCTTCTCATACTCCAACCACTTGACGAAGAGATCCTTGCATGTGTTAGCATACGAGAATCTATGTTGTTCCATTGGCACCAAAAGGATCTCTCTTATCTCTATTGTCTGTGCCCGATACTTGATTATTCTGGCACTTAACTGTTGCAACATGGCTCGAGCTTTGATCGGGTTCTCCATGAACTATTGCACTTGTCCTAGTGCCATGTCTGCCACCTTTGTTATTTTCACAGCCCATGATGAGTCTAGTTCGGCATGTGATTTGACTATGTCGAGCAAGTCAACAAAGTCATAGTGTGTGCCAAATTTGGGGAGGTCGATGTCTCTCATTTCCCGATTGATCTTGGTCCATCTCTTCTTGTACTCAGCCCATTTCTCTTGGATTTCTTGATGAGGTTCCTGAGCCATTTTTACCCAATATTCGGTCGATTTCCTTATGTGGTTGATGTTTCTTTCCCTTAGCACCTGGATGTCATGCTCTTCGGCGTCTCGACGCTATTTCACTGTGTTGATATAGTCGATCCTTTCCACGGCCTGGTGTGCTTTGTCATACCACCTCTCCATATCCTTGCATGTCACCAGTTCCATGAGGTTGTCTTCCTGAAGCTCAGTTATCCTTGCAATGAATAGATGTCATTCATTTGTAAATTTTTTGTAGGCCTCCTGGAATTCGCTCCTCAAGAACGTCGCGGCATGTGTGGTGTCCTGGTAATATTTCACCAATTGGCACAAATGTTCCAATTCCTTCAGAGTAGCAAATAGCTCCTCTTCATCCATTTTCTCTCTATCCAGGGTGGCATCTATGATTTCCTTCCCTGCGTTGATAAGTTCATATGTCTTTGCATGCTCTGTGTTGATCAGTTTTTCCTTCGTGGCGATGAGGATGGATCGATCTAGAGTAATCCTCCTCTTCTTGGTGGTTCTCTGCATGATATCTTTCATTTTCTAGTTATAGGAGATGGCATGTATGTCAGTGACTTCATCCACGGGTTTGGGGATTTGTTGATCTCCCCGAGTGAGCATATTTCCCAAGCTCCCGATGGTGTATATTTGTTCAAGACTGGGTTCTTGAACTTCCTCCATGTGTTTTGAAGGTCCAATATCTATTTGTTTCTCATCGGGAGGTTGAGTACCAGTTAAAATTGAAGCATCGGGGGTAGGCTTGGTACTTACTTGATAATCAGTCGTTGATATGTCGATTTCCTGCTGAGGAGATTCTTCTTTTTGTTCGCCTGACCCTAGTTTGTCCATCGGACTGTCCTTTTGATTTTTCGGTACCTCGAGTAGTTCAGTGTCTAAGACACTTTCGACCTCCTGGTCATTCTATGAAAGGCTCTGAATTTGAGCATCAGGAGTTGGGGAAGATGCCTTCTCGGGCTCCTTTTCCTATGTGATCTGTACAAGAGTCACCAGGGATACCTCCGAACTTTCTTCATCATCATAGATATTTATCAATTTGCGGAGGGGGTTTGGTGCACTTGTTCTCCCTGATGTTCCTACTATCTTCGGTTGAGCTGAAACATCCCCCAGTGATATGGCCTGTGGAGTTGTAATTTCGGAGTTATCTAACCCGACGATTTCATCAATTTCTATTAGCTCAGGGCCGCTTGGACCTACCCGACTTTCATCTGGGTTGTAGGCAGGGGCCCCTATCATTCCTATGAGGTCTGGGTCATCTTTTAGTTGATCAATTACTCATTTTTTGTGTTCTATCATGAGAAATCCCCTTTCCAATGCGTCCTATGTCATAGGGAATCCTCTATCCTGGAGCAAGGCCACCAGGGGAACCTCTGTTACTTTTTTCGCTTTGACCACTTCTCTGTCTCTGAGGGCCTCTTGAGTCGATTTATCTATGGTATTTTCCTATTCATCCAGGCTCATGGCCCTGAACCTGGTCATTTTGGGGTTGTCCATCCTTGCTACCACCTCATCCTAATCCTAGGCATTTCCCATGAAGACTTCATCTTCAAATTTGTTATGGGCGTACGGCCAGCAAGATGACACTTGTGAAGCATGTTGCAAGACCACTCCCTTTGGATCATGCTTGCAGAACCAGCCTGTCTAGAACCTGAACTCGAGTTGACTCAGCCCTTCTTGTTTGGCTTGAGTTGTGTCTTTAACCAAGTAGAAACCTACATGGAAACCATAGGGAATGAATGTCAGCTTCTTGTCCTTGATCAAGATGGCATTGTATCCTTACAAGATGGTTTGATAGCATATCTCTCCCACTACAAGTTGGTCAGGAACATGCGTTGGTAGGATATGTGGTGCTCTAGTGGCCCCGAACACCCGAATGTAGGTGTCTCGCTTGTCCAAGTACCAGTGGCCTACTTTGGAAATCATTTTCTTGGTCGCAGCTGATAGTCTTGGGCATTCCTTCTTAAAGAGAATGAAATAATTTTGTGCGATGAATTCATCGCAGATGAGGGAGTAAGACTTCTTGTACCTGTTCTCCCATAGGATGTTGAAATAGACATGGACCGGGAACTCTGTGACATGCCAGCTTAGATTCATGCTGGCAAAAATATTTTTGGCGCACATGACATCAAGCAAATGTGAAGCCATGTAGAAAATTGGTATTTCTCCCTCCTTCAGTGATTGAGCTTGTTGTATGCAGATGCTCAATTGTTTAGAAATTATGGCTCCCCAGTTGAAACTTCTCCCGAAGATAGCCATTGTGTAAGACAAGGGCATACATGCCTCTAAAAATCTGGAGCAGTCCTTCTCTCCATACAATCTACAAATGAGAGCCATCAAATAGATGTATGGCTCCCTCAAATTGGTCATTTAGTACCAACCAGTGCTCTAATTGGTGTATTTCTTGTCCTCCCTCCACCATTAGGGCATCACTCGGCTAGTGTCGTGGAGCTCGTAGAACTTCACGACAAAATCTGTGTTTATTCGCTCCTCGGGCTCTATAATCTTGTAGTATTTCTGAACCTCTACCAGTAGGAACACTCAGACACACCCACCATTGTCATCATTGATCAAACATTTATGTGTGTCTGTGTGGTCGATGAGCCACTTCAGGACTTCAATACAGGGAAAGACAAGGGTTTTGATCACCACCATATGTAGGTTCGACCATCGGATGTTCAGGAACACTTTGTCATCGAGCACTCTAACATCTGGATCACTGTGTGGTATATATTCTAGGTATTCCTCCTGATTGATCTTGTTAAAGAGTTCTCCCCACTGTGGGAGAACCATCTTGGACCCCATGCTTGCTTCTATACCTCCAAAGGCCGGAGGCTGAATAAAAACCTTCTTCATTGATGTTTTGATGACAGGTTCCAGTCTCAGAGTGTATTCCAATTGTTTCACAGCCCTTGGAGAGGAGCCTTCGCCTACCTCTGGTTATTTTAGCTTCGGTGCCCTCGGCGATTGTCTGGTGGTTGGATTTCTTGGTTGCATTGTTCCTGCAACTAAAAACACAATTTTAGAGACTGTGTAAAGAACTGAACTAGATAAAAATATATATGAACTATAACCATGTAAAATCCACAGACTTGGATACATACCTGTAAATCTTGCTAAACCTGGTTATTTTGATACTCATGAGATCTCTATAGCCTTCGAATTACTCGTCTTTCTTCTTTGGATGCTATGAATTTCCTTGCGTGAATAACTTACCATGTCGCATCAGCCATTCAATTCGGGTGATGAGTGAAATTTAAACAAATCTATCGTTGAATCTCTACAATTTAAATTCATCGTGGGTTGACGGTAGAGGCACGGGGTATGATGTGGTCTATCGGTGATTTTAAACGGTTTTTTTTATTGTTGCATGAGGTAGAAACTAATTCAGGATTTGGTATTAATTATCCCCTTAAATGCTTAAAATCTGATCGTATCTAATGCTAAAATGCCCCATCGTGTCTCTCTCTTAGGGGGTGGATCGAGGATGTGATATGAACATTTTCGTTGATGTCCTTCTGCAAAATCTCTGACGTCAATCAATTTCACCAAGCAATGTTGTCATGGCAAGGCTGACTCGGAGGTGTGACTCTAACCTAGGGAACCAAGAATGACTCAAGGTAAACCTAGACCGTACGCTTCTCCAATCTGGTAAAGACACATGGCGTTGAATACTAGTGACCTAATTCACGTGTATTAATCAGAGTCGGGAATTTTCTTAAGTTCTTTGTTCTAAAACAAACCTTAGCTTGTCGATGCCAAAAAATCATCCAGGGTCAAAGATCAACGATAAACCAATCAAGTGTTTTTCTTCAAATTATCTTCCTCGAGAAAGTCCCGATGACGAAAACGCATCGGGGATCAGTGACCGGGAATATCTTTTAGCGCAGTCAAAATGTTTGTTGCAATCCTTTTAGGATTTCCCCGATTCTGATAAGTGCATTGGGCATCGACTATTGGTGATTTTTCTTTCTTTGTTAATGTCTATTCCCGTCGTCTTTTATCGATGTCGAAAGAGAATCAGCTATCGGTGATATCCTTATGCCAAAATTTGATGCAAACAAAAACTTCCTTTTGCCGATGTCGATGGAGATTGACGCTTGGTGATTGAGGTTTCCCAAGTGACTCTTTTCCTTCTTTGAATTCCTTTCAATGTTGAATTTGAGTGTGTCGGGTGAAGTGTTTTGGTTGTTGATTCTTTATTCAGGTGTTAAGGCCTTTTAAGTCATGGGGTTTCAGGAGTTCAAACAAACCTGAATAGCTAATGAGAGTCATGATAATAAGCAAAGACAAAACATTTCTCAACATGAAGTCAAATCAGACAGTGCAAATATCAAGTGGTACCCAAAAACTAAAAAATTGACATAGGCTTTTTAGGGTGTGTTGAGTGCTCAACAAATGGCGATTTACTAGGCGAAAGCAGAATCTTTCTTCCTACCTTGGGCTCGGTTGATGCCAAAGTTGGTTAAGAAATTAACTGGTTTTTATCACAGCCTCTTTTATCCATGCATTTGAAAGTCCATGGTTGGTGCATTTGGGCATGCCTGTGGGGTTTTCAACCTTTATTCCTCCTTTGTTTCATGTAACCCTGACTCGCGCCCCCTTTGACAAGAGTCTAGTAAGGTATTCACTTGCACTAGGCCTTTTAGTTACCCTTCTTCACCTTCTACGATGTTTCTCCGCTGCGAGTGAGTGTCCATAGCCCCGATGGAGTCACCCCGACATCACAGACCTTGCTCCGTTGTCAGCGAGCATCCATATCCCCAACGGATTTATCTGCATACCCTCTTCTAGTGTGCTCTCATTTGATATAGTTAATTTTATTTTGGCAGAATTCCCTGAGCGAGTGGGAGAGGAGGACGTATGTTATTTGCAAAATGATATGGTTAAGGTGAAACTTGTTAGCTCTATCTCTGAGGTACATGTAGTCCTTTCTAGCTTACCATATTTCCCTTAAGGTTTTACCAGACCACAAGGCAGACGCTTCATCACTTTTCCAAGGTTGTTCATCTGCGTAGGTTAGATAGAGAACCCCTTAAAACAACCATAGGTCCCCTAGCACTTCTTGTGTTGTATGTGAGCGAAGAGTCAGGAACAGAGTTCGTCATATCGCATGAATTGAGGTCAACCATCATCTTGCTAAACACAATCTTCAAAAGCGCAGAAGTACTATAACAAGAAACAAGAACAAAGTGCATTCCACAATCGACCTAGCTAAAACAAAACATCATGAAAACACAAAAATCTTTTTTTTTAATGGAAATATTGTTTTAGGGCTTAGCCATTCACTGGGAGGGCGTCAGGTTCCCCCCTCAGATTCTACAGCTGATACATGCCTACCCCAATCTTCTCGGCCACCTGGAAAGGTCTAAGCCATAGATTCTAAAACTTAGAATGTTTTCCTTTAGGTTCATTTGCTCTGTCCCATTTTAGGACTAAGTCTCCCAATTCAAAATTCTTCTCTTTAGCCTTGTGCTTATCAAACCACCTTTTAACTATCTGTTGATGAGCTATGAACTTTGATTTTTCTTTCTCCCTTTCTTCTTCCAACATAAGGAGGGAATCAATTCTTTGTTGCAAGACTGATGAGGGTTTCCCTCTCGAACCCTGAGCAAGTTGAAGAGATGGAAGGTATAGCCCATTCGGAAGAATGGCTTCTTGTTTGTATACCAGAAAGTATGGGGAATTCCCTATAGCTTCCTTGGGTGTAAATATATCAGCCCATAAGGCATTGTGGAGTGAACTGTGCCAATTCCTCTGGTTGTCTGCAATTGTTTTCTTTAATATCCTTACTAGGTTCTTATTCATTGATTCTGCCACTATGTTACCCTGTGGATAGTAGTTTTCAGAGTATCTGATTATGATTCCTTTATATAGAGAAAACTCTGTTAATAAGGTGGAAGAAAAGTAAGTTGCATTATCAAAAAAAAGGACAGAAGGCAAACCAAACCTTGTGATCAGCTATTGTTCTATGAATTGGATCACCACCTTCTCGTTTACATGAGTCAGAGGGATGGCCTCTTCCCATTTCATGAAATAATATGTGGTGGTTAGTATATATCTATGTTGTTTTGAATATCTCGGTGTAATCTCTCCTATGATATCTATCCCCCATTTCTCAAATGGCCTGGAAACGGCTACCGGTTGGAGTGGGATAGTTTCTCTCTTCTCCCTCCCCACGCTTATTTGACAAGTTTTGCAGTTTCTCGCGTACATGTGAGCATCCTTGAATAGAGTAGGCCAATAATAGCCAACTATCAGTATCTTATGAGCATTGGTGTTCCCTGCAAAATGTCCACCTGCAGGACCATCATGGAGCTCCTTCATAACTTTTTCTGCATCTTCACGTTCGAGACATCTTAAAAGTACCCCATCATAATTAACACAAAAGAGAACAGAATTTATGAGGCGATATTGCGTGAATATTAAATTGAGGGCTCTCCTTTTCTCAGGGTTTATGTTTTCTGGGAAATTCCCATGATGCAGGAGATAATTCAGTTTCTCGTACCAAGACTCTTACCCTGGGGAGAGTATGCAAATTCACCACACCATAATGCCAATTCATTCTCCCATCTGGGGTCTTCATTTACTCGATCCTGGGCTTCAGCTGCCAGTTTTCATAACCCTTGTCCCTTAACCAGTTTAGCAGGTTTTATATCTAGATCAAATTCTTAGACTACTACCATCCAGTTTCCTCTTCTTTCCCCCATTTCCTGTTGAGTGAATAGGGATCGGACTACAGGGTGAGGCACGGTGACTTTGGTATGATTCTTAAGGATGTAAGACCTAAAGTGTTTCACGGCCTTGTATACAGCATAAGCATGCTTGTCTATAGCAGGGTAGTTTAGTTTGGCCCCTTGGATATTAGTGCTCATGAATGATACCAGGGCCTTGTTGTTGTCATCATCCTTTTGAGTCAATACTATAGCTAACAATTGGTCGGAGATGAAAGTATAGAGGAAGAAATCTCTGCTAAAATCGGGACTTCGCAATACTAGAGCTGGAGATATTTCCATATTAATATTGTTGAAATCCCTCTTTCATTCATCATCCCACTTAAATCCAACATCTTTACAAATCATTTTTTGTAAGGGTTTGATAGTTTCAGCAAAATCGGGGGTGAATTTTCTCACAAAATTGATTTTCCCGAAGAACGATTGCATAGCCTTCTTGTTGTGAGGTAATGGAAGTTGAGCTATAGCCTTAATCCATTCTGGGTCTATGAAAATTCTTGCTTGATATATAATGTGGCCTAACAACTTGCCTTCCTCAACACCAAAAATAGTTTTCTTAGGGTTTAAGGATATACCGTATTTCCTAAACCTTTCGAAAATCTGGATTAAATGTTGGACGTGATCTTCTTTGTTCTTTGAATATACAATCATTTCATCCAAATAGACTACTACAAATTTGTTGATTAGTCCTCAAAAAGATACGTCCATGGCCCTCTGGAAGGTTTCCCCTGCGTTGATTAACCCGAAGGGCATACATTTATAAGTGAAGGTTCCCCACTTGGTTTGGAAGGTAGTTTTCAAATGGTATTCCTCTGAGACTAGAACTTGGTTGTAACCTGAAAACCCGTCCAACAGGGAGAAAATATCATAGCCTGACATAGTCTGCAAGAGTTGCTCCATAGGTGGGACTGGGTAGTTGTCATTTTTTGAAGCTCTGTTGAGGTTTCTGAAATCTACGCATAGGCGGATCTCTCTAGACCTTTTCCTCACAGGAACCAAATTTTCTACCCATGCAGAGTGTCTAACTTGGAAGATCATTTTGGCATCTAGCAGTTTCTTTAACTCTTGACACATGAGAGGTTCCAGGGATGGGTGGTACTTCTAGACCTTCTATTGGAAGGGTTTCACTTCAGGTTTTAATGGGATAGTCTGTTGAATGATACGAGTATCATAAGTTTTCAGGTCTCGATAGGACCACACAAAAACATATTGATATTGTTTGAAAAGTTTGAGAAAGGCCTTCCTTTCCTCTTTAGATAACATCTTGTCGAGATTTATATTTTTGGGGTTTCCTAGGGTTCCTAAATTTATAGTTTTGTGCATGGGACAAGAACTCCCTGTCTTTGCGTTCTTTGACCCTTTAAATATTTCCCTTAGGTCAAAAAGGATTTCTAAATTGGTTATTTCCTTCGGTATCGTGTGAGACCTTGGTTTGTCAGTTGGTTGATATGTCTGAGGGTCAGTTTCTACTGATTGTTACTGGAATACTTCATCGTCAATAGCCAAATCTTTAAAATTATCCTGGTTGGTCAAAAAATTTATGATCTATTCATCTCCTTCAAAGACCTTCCAATTAGAAATATTGTTGGGCATCGATGGTTTGTAGAGTAGATCCACAGTGAACTGGGAGGCTTCATAATCTTCTAGAGGTGAAAGCCTTGAGGCAGCGGTGGCGAGATAATTAGAAAGAATATTCTTTGTTCTGGGGATCGTTGTAATGTTAAAGGCTTCAAAATGCTCTATTAGTCTGCGCACTTCCTATTGGTAATTCTTTTGGTGTGGAGAGTTGCAATGTATAGTGTTTCTTACTTGTCTGACGATGATTTCAGAATCTCTGAAAACCTTCAATTCGTTAATGTTTAAGTCTATCGATTTCTTTATCCCTTTTACCAAAGCTTCATACTTGGCGGTATTGTTTGTGCATTCGAACTCTAGTCTATAGGATAGGAAATGTCACTTACCTTTCGGATCAATCAGGATGCACCCTACCCCTGACCCTTCTTGCGATTTGGATCCATCAAATTATAAGGTCCAAACTTGTGGGAAAAACCTATAAGCTCCCTCTTTTTTGTCACTTCCCTCCTCTCCTCCTATTTGTTCCGCAGATTCTTGACAAAAGAGGGTTTCCTCTGTCATCGTTGGAAAATTTTCTTGAAAAATCATTTTGGAGTTTTGAGTAAGAGGGACATCAAATGAGAGGGGGGAGAAATTCCTGAAATCGGAGTCATAGGAATAATTTTCTAGCACGGGGAAATTTGTCGATGAGGGTTCATTGAGGGTTTCTATGTCAGTGACAGTATGTTTTAGATATATTTCCCTATCGATCCTGATCATATTCGTGTGTCCCTTTAATGGCAGCCAAAGGTAATCCAAGTTTGTACTAAAGTATCCATTTAACTTCTTGAACCAATCTCGACTTAATAACAATCCATAAGCTTCTCGGATATCTACTACAATGATTTCAATTACTTGCACAAATTTAGGGTGTGTCTCTATTCTAATCATTACATCTTTGAGCTCTCCCATAACCTTCACCTAGGTTCTATCTAGTTGTAAAACATGTTTATCACTTTTGAGAGGGACTACGTTTAATTTTTTGCAAATAGACAATGGCATGACATTAAAGGATGCTCTCGAATCAGCCAAACAATTATGGAGGTTTCTTTTGAAGACTTCAAACATTAAAAGGAACAATGGGACAAAAGGTTTTCCCTTCTTATCTTTAGAGAAGGCATTCACAGTTAGTTTATTCCTTAGATCTGTGGGAGTCAGATTTTCTCCTTGGTTAGTGTTTATTGTCGGATTTTCTACTGATTTCAATGCTTGCAACAAAAAGTCCTTTTGTTGAGGGATTCTACATATGTCCATGACTGATATGTTTGCTTTCAAATTTTTGAAGTCTTCTACTATGTTGTAGTCTAGCTTGGGAAATTCTTATGTATGGATGTTTATAGGATTTATTCGGGGAACAAAAGGTGCTTTCGGGTGATCAAGAGCGAGTTTTCCTCTCAAAGCTTGGGTAGTAGTAAGATCATTTGAGACAGGTTGACCCCTACTTCGTGTTTTCATAGTCAAGACCTCTACAGGTGGTTCTTGAACCTCAGATAGGTCATCAGAAGGCATTGGTAGGTCAGGGTCCCATATCAGCATGGATGTTTCTTATGGTGGATCAACTTCTTTCTTATCAACATTATTCATAACTGAGTTGCTTGATTGTTCGGTTAAGGAAACTTCATCTAGAAATTGATTGGCCATCAAATTCATGGCATGCACCCATTGTGGGTAGTCCCTTTCATAGTGTTTTTCTTGGTGTTAAGTACAGAAAGAGTCGGAAGCTACATTTCCTAGATTGATGTTTAAGTTGGCTGGGGGGGGTTCAATTGCTTTGAACGGTGGATTTATTTTAAAAAAAGGTTTGTAGGGCCTCTGGCCTTGGTTCCCTTCCCCTGCACTTCTTTTCATGTCTATGATTTCGTTTGACAACTTCTTGACCATGCGTTGTAGGTATTCTATGTCCCCACTTCCCTTTTCAGGACCTTGTTCTATTTGTTTCCCTAGGGGTCTAGTCAATAGTAGTCCTGCCTGGGGGGAGGTTGAACTTGTTTTTTAAGTAATGAGACCTAGCCTTCTTTACATCCCTTCATTTGGAATTCTATCATTTTGGCTTCTTCAAAATTTTCAGCTAAGGTTTCTTTGGATGCCCTCTTTACAAACATGGAGATAGAAGCTGGGAGATCATTAACATATACTTTGATTTGCAACTTCTGAGTGGGTTTAGCTTAGGGTTGGAATTTGTTTAAGATAGTTTTGAATCTTTGATTGAAGTCTTTAAACTTCTCCTTTGAACTCATGGTGGCGGAAAACAACTCAGCCATCAGATCTTCTGTAGTGGTTTCTTCTGCAAATTTATCCAAAAAATCCTTTTGAAACTTTGTCCAACTAGTTATAGACCCTACAAGTAAGTTAAAATACCATGTGGAGGCTGAATTCTCGAAAGTGTAGGGGAAAATCATGCATACTACGTCTTCATGTTGAACATTCATCAGCCTAATAGCTAGTATGAATTTTTTGATATGGTCTTCAGGAAAACCTAAGGTTTCAGGGTCAAATTTAGGGAGTAACTTCTCTGAATATCGGGGAAGGTTATGTACTCGTCCAAGGATGTCCAAATCATCTCTATCCAACCAAAGTTGATTATTATGATGTGGGTTTCCCCTTTCTTCATTATGGTCATTGTTATTTCCCATGTCTTCAGATTCCAAAACTGAGCATTCTGAGTTAAACCCTTCCTCTTCTGAAAAATTGTCGGGCTTGCAGAAGTTGTCAACTGGCTTTTTAGGGATTAGATTAAGAGGATGTTCAATTTCAGTGAGGGATAAATCTATCAGGTCTTCTACTATGTGCACAAAAACATGGTCGGGGGACTCAACCACTGGTCTACTTATTTGTTTTCTTCGAGGAAGTAACGGAGCTAAGGGCAAAGCACCGATCTATCGGGCGTAAGCTCTTGTGATTCTTCTGCATTGGTTCAATTCCTCATGAGGAAGAGCGTAAGGTATATCAGGGAATAGATGTTCTTCCTCTTGCTAGGGTGAGCTACTCGTTTCAGGAGTACTCAATGTGTGTGGGATGTCTTGGGAATGACTATCCATGCATGTGGGTTGTTTTGAATCTACAAGATATGTGAAAGATTTTATAAAAAAATATTGTCAGCCATTCATTCTTTAGGCCCTCCTTCTAGCGTCAATTTTGTTGAGGGGTCCTAAATCCCTTTAACTCAACAGTAGGAACCAAACCTGCCACCGAGGCCCAATTAGACTCTGCAGCGTTTAATAGTGGAATGGTTCTCCAGATCTTGCGATACGGCCTAATAATCGATGGGTTTTACGTTTTCTAGTGAAAGTTTCTCCTTCAGTTCGGACGTTCTCTTTTTTGTATTTTCTCTTATATGTGGGACCAATACAAGATAAGAGCTAGCATAAACCAACTGGGTAATAAGGTGGGAAAAACTTCACTACTGGAGAAGGTTGAGCTTGGGATAACCCCTTCACTCTAGCATGCAGACAATGATTCTCTACCACATCCATAGTACTAATACATTAACCTGTTGGTGTTCCGATTATTGACTGAGATACAATTTATCAAAAGAAAACATGCATGCGATAAACGATGGCAAGAAAAATAGTTTCCTTAACTCTAATCATCAATCACATATTAACACAACAATTTACTTTTCATCATTAAAGACAAGAAATGTGAAAAAACATTGAATCAGATGACTTATCAATAGATTTAGAATCTCTTACTCGTTACAGCATCCATTCAAGAGATGAAATCAAAAATAATTCTTCTCCACATCCAATCATACACACTTTTGATGAAAAAACACAAACTTGTCTCTGGTCCTAAACAAGACTTCTCAATTAAGGAAACTCCAAAATAGTTCTTTACAAATCGAAAAATGAGGGTCTTTGCAACAACCATCGACCTCTTGATAACAGGTCGATCCTCCTATTTATAACATACTATCAACTAAAAATAACTATTAAAAGTGTATCTAATTAAAACAAAACTCGCCGCATGGCGCTTTCTTCTATCAGTCTTCGAAGAGTAATCAAATGATCTCACTTGAGTGGATGACTCTTCTCATACTCCGACCACTTGACGAAGAGATCCTCGCATGTGTTAGCATACGGGAAACTATGTTGTTCCATTGGGGCCGAAAGGATCTCTCTTATCTCGTGCCCGATACTTGACTATTCTGGAACTTAACTGTTGCAACATGGCTCGATATTTTATCGGGTGCTCCATGAACTGTTGCACCTGTCCTAGCACCATGTCTGCCACCTTTGCTATTTCTATAGCCCATGATGAATCTTGTTCGGCATGTGATTTTACTATGTCACACAAGTCGACAAAGTCATCGGATGTGTTGAATTTGGGGAGGTCGATGTCTCTCATTGCTTGGTTGATCTTGGTCCAACTCTTCTTGCACTCGGCCCATTTCTCTTAGATTTCCCGATGAGTTTCCTGAGCCATTTTTACCCGATATTCGGTCGATTTCCTTATGCGGCCGATGCTACTTTCCCTTAGCACCCGGATGTCATGCTCTTCGGCGTCTCGACCCTATTGCACCGCACTAATATAGTCGATCCTTTCCATGGCTTAGTGTTCTTTCTCATATAACCTCTCCATATCCTTTCATGTCGCCAATTCCATGAGGGTGTCTTCATGAAGATCGGCTATCCTTGCAGTGAATAAGTATTGTTCATCTGTAAATTTGTTGTAGGCATCTTGGAATTCACTCCTAAAGAACATCGCAGCATATGTGTTTAGAATATAATGGATGTGCTTATTTTACCATCAACAATATCATTATTGTCACCCAACCATAGGCCAAAGCCACCCTCTGAGCACCTTAACCTTGACAGAGAATCATTCTAGAAGCAAACCCTAGGCTAGATAGTCAAACAAAGGGTAGTGCTCCTTTCCCCAAGGATAGTGCATCAAACAAGATTTGATCAGATAGTCCAAACCCTAACCAAGAGATAGTCCAAGCCAAAGCGTAATCTGCTAGCTGCAGTAGCTACAACGGCATCTCTCCTCCAAACCTTCACACAAACTGGGTAACTGTAGTGCGCGCAAGTGTTGCTCTGCATTTCTGAGAATGCCTGCTAGAATGAAGACTGGCCTTCTGTATTTATACTAATTATGGCTAACTGCCTGGGCCAACTTCTCATTATGGGTATCTATCTGTTCAGTATATATTATTTCTTCTGGTTGACTTCTTCTCTTGGAGGCTAATAACCTAATACAATTTATCCTCTTGAGCCGACATGTCTTCTAGGGTTATTAACCAACTCATTAGGGTTTCTTCTTGCTTCCCAGAATATTCTATTCTCATCGGGTTTACACGTGGAGGTAAATACCTCCCACAGCTACCATAATATCAACACTCCCTTCTAGCTAGGGAGGTATTACAGGTAATGGTCTTGAGCACAAACATACCATTTACCCGATAGCATCAACATAGACTATATCATGACTAGATCATGCACCATCATCACCATCAGTTTCATCAGTTGCATCATCTCTCGAAATCATAATCCATCTGAGTAATTAGACATGATGATGGATAAGTCACTCACACCACAGAGTGACACAAGAGCCATTCTTCTAATCTGGACATATGTCCTAGAAGAATAAATGTCCTGAACCATTTTACGTCTGGGAAATCTCTGTCCATTGATCATCCATCTAACTGATAATCATTTTCAACAGTGTTGATAGTCTTCAAGGAAATCAAAACAATATCATTCAATAGAACGCAACTGTGTATATCCATAGTAGTACACAACTACAATCCAGTGGTACACTACCACACCAAGTAGCACACAGATACTTGATCAATGAAGTATAGTCACAAACAGTGGAACACATCCACCACAGTAGTGTACATCTATTGTCTAGAGACATGCAGTCTTCATAACAATCATTTGATATCAACATGCACAGAAACAATGTTATGATATAAACTGAATCATCTGGGCCATTCTTCCACTCACATATATGAGATCTGGAGGGGCATCTTCCCTTAGAAGGTAAAACATCAATGATGAGCTATCTGGACTATTCTGGATTCTTCTTGAGCACAGCAAGTCCAAAGTTCTTCAAATGTAGGATACTTCTTCCTTGTGTTCATGCTTGCAGAAAATGCATCCCATGTCTTGGGAAGACCATTGAGTATTATGTTTACCAATTCCTTATCTGAAATGATCTCTTCAATAGCTTGTAGTTGATCTCTTAACTGAGATATTCTCACAAAGTATGATGTTATGTTGTCATCATCATTCATCTTCATGTCACAGAGCTCATTCTTAAGACTCATTACTTGTCCAATGTTTCTAACTGAGAAGAGGCTTGTTAAGGCATCGTACATCTTCTTCAATGAGTCAAGATGGGAGATGTAGGGTATCAAGTGGTTTTTTATAGACTCCACTATGATACTCATGGCATTGATGTCACCGTCTTTGAAATTCTCCATAACTACAACGTTCTGCGGTTCCTTCTCTTTTCCTTCTTCAAACTCTGGTTCCACGATCTTTCCTTTCACGATATCCAGCACTTTATTATTGGCAAGGATGAGGTCAATCCTTGTCTTGCACGCTCTGAAGTTAGAAGGTCCATCTAACTTGTTTTCTGACTTCATAGAGTAATTCATGGCTGATTTGACTTGGTCAACCCTAGATTTGACCAAAAACTCAAACTTGACGTCTTGGCTTGCTGAGAGTACCAGGAGATGCACTAGGCTAGGGCGCACTGGTCAATCCCTTCACTTAAGGTGCCTCAACGAGAGTATTAGGGTTTCTTCAACTCCACCTGCTAGTAACCCTAGCGGTAGTGCTTTGGTGACTGCTCCTACTAGAAACCCTAGCGGCAATTATTCAACGAGCTTAATATCCTTATGGCTATGCTTCCTTCCAGCGATTAGACTGAATGAGGGAGGTGTGGGCCCATAACCTGTTAGAATATAATGGATGTGTTCATTTTACCATCGAAAATATCACTATTGTCACCCAACCATAAGCCGAAGCCACCCTCCGAGCACCTTAACCTTGATAGAGAATCATTCCGAAAGCAAATGCTAGGCTAGATAGCCAAACAAAGGGTAGCACACATTTCCCCAAGGATAGTGCATCAAACAAGAGTTGATCAGATAGTCCAAACCCTAACCAAGAGATAGTCCAAGACAAAGTGTAATATGCTAGCTGCAGTTGCTGCAACGGCAGCTCTCCTCCAAACCTACGCACAAACTAGGCAACTGCAGTGTGCACAAGTGTTGCTCTACAGTTCTGAGAATGCCTACCAAAATGAAGACTGACCTATTGTATTTATACTAATTTTTGATAACTGCTTGGGCCAACTTCTCATTCTGGGTATCTGTCGATTCAGTATATATTATTTCTTATGGATGACTTCTTCTCTTGGTGGCTAATAACCTAATACAATTTGTCCTCTTGAGCCGACAATGTCTTCTAGGGTTATTAGCCAACTCATTAGGGTTTCTTTTTACTTCCTGAAATATTCTATTCTCGTCAGGTTTACACGTGGAGGTAAATACCTCCCACAACTACCCTAATATCAATAGTGTGGTGTCCTGGTAATATTTCACCAAGTGGTGCAAATGTTCCAATTCCTTCATAGTAGCAACCAGCTCCTCTTCATCCCTTTTCTCTCTATCCAGGGTGGCATATGTGATTGCCTTCCTTGCATCGATAAGTTCGGATGTCTTGGCATGTTGTGTGTTGATCATTTTTTCCTCCATGGTGATGAGGATGGATTGATCTAAGGTAATCCTCCTCTTCTTGGTGGTTCTCTGCATGATAGATTTCCTTTTCTAATCATAGGTGATGGCATGTATGTCAGCAACTTCATCCATGGGTTCGGGGATTTGTTGATCTCCCCAGGTGAGAATATTTCCCAGGCTCTCGATGGTGTATATTTGTTCAAGACTAAGTTCTTTAACCTCCTCCATGTGTTCTGAAGGTACGACCTCTATTTGTTTCTCATCGGGAGGTTGAGTACCGGTTAAAATTGAAGCATCGAGGGTAGGCTCGGTACTTACTTGATAATCATCATTTGAGATATCAATTTCTTATTGAGGAGCTTCTTCTTTTTTTTGCCTGACCCTGGCTCGTCCATTGGATTGTCTTTTTGAGTTTCCAGTACCTCAAGTATTATGATGTCTAAGACACTTTCAACCTCCTATTCATTATGTGAAAGGCTCCAAATTTGAGCATCGAGAGCTGGGGAAGATGCCTTCTCGGGATCCTTTTCCTCATTGATTTGTACAGGAGTCACCAGGGATACCTCTGGACTTTATTCATCATCATAGATATTTATCAATTCATGGAGGGGGTTTGGTGCACCTGTTCTCCCTGATGTTCCCACTATCTTCGGCTGAGTTGAACCATCCCTCGGTGATCCAGCCTGTGGCGTTGTAATTTCATGGTTATTTGACTCGGTGATTTCATTAATTTCTATTAGCTCAGGCCTGCTTGGACCTACCCATCTTTAATCTCAGTTGTAGGAAGGATCCCCTATCATTCCTATGAGGTCTAGGTCATCTTGCAGCTGATCAATTACTCACTGTGAATGTTCTATCATGAGCAATCCCCTTGCCTGTGCATCATGTGTCATAGGGAATCCTTTATCCTGCACTGGGGCCACCAGGGGAACCTCTGTCGCTTTTTCCACTTTTACCTCTTCTCTGACTCTCAAGGCCTCTTGAGCCAATTTATCTATGGTCATTTCATGTTAATATAGGCTCATGGCCCTGAACCTTGTCATTTTGGGGTCGGCCTTCCTTGCTACCACCTCGTCCCAGTCCCGGGCATTTTTCGTGAAGACTTCATCTTCAAATTTTTCATGGGCGTATGACTAGCAGGATGACACTTGTGAAGCGTGTTGCAAGACAAAGCTCTTTGGATCATTCTTGTAGAACCGACCTGTCTGGAACCTAAAATCGAGTTGGCTCATCCCTTCTTGTTTGGCCTAAGTTGTGTCCTTAACCAAGTAGAAACCTACATGGAAACCATAGGGAATGAGCGCCTACTTCTTGTCCTCTACCAAGGTGGTGTTGTAGCCTTGCAAGATGGTTTGATAGCATATCTATCCCACTACAAGTTGGTCAGGGACATGCGCTGGTAGGATATGTGGTGCTCTAGTGGCCCTGAACACCCGGATGTAGGTGTCTCTCTTGTCCAAGTACCAATGGCCTACTTTGGAAATCATTTTCTTGGTCGCAGCCGATAGTCTCGGGCATTCCTTCTTAAAGAGAATGAAATAAATTTGTGCGATGAATTCATCGCAGATGAGGGAGTCAGACTTCGTGTACCTGTTCTCCCATAGGATGTTGAAATTGACATGGACTGGGAGCTCTACGACATGCCAGCTCAGATTCATGGCGGGGGAAATGTTTCTGGCGCACATGACATCAAGCAAATATGAAGCCATGTATAAAACTAGTATTTCTCACTCCTTCGACGTCTGAGCCTTTTGTATACAGATGCTCAGTTGTTTAGAAATTATGGCTCCCCAGTTGAAACTGCTCCTGGAGATAGCAACCATGTAAGCCAAGGGAATCTATGCCTCTGAAAATATGGAGCAGTCCTTCTCTCCATACAATCAACAAATGAGATCCATCAAATAGATGTATGGCTCCCTCAAATTGGTTGTTGAGTACCAGCCAGTGCTCCAGTTGGTGTATTTCTTGTCCTCCCTCCACCATGAGGCCATCACCCGGTTGGTGTCGTGGCGCTCGTATAAATTCACAACAAAATCTGTGTTTAGCCACTCCTCGGGATCTCTAAGCTTGTAGTATTTCTGAACCTCTACCGGTAGAAACACTCTGACACACCCACCATTGTCATCATTGATCAAACATTTATGTGTGTTTGTCTGTTCGATGAGCCACTTCAGGACTTCAATACAGGGAAAGACAAGGGTTCTGCTCACCACCATATGCAAGTACGACCGTTGGATTTTCGGGAACACTTCATCTCCGAGCGCTCTAACATATAGATCATTGTGTGTTACATATTTCAGGTATTCCTCATGGCTGATATTGTTAAAGAGTTCTTCCCAATGTGGGAGTGCCATCTTGGACCCTGTGCTTGATTTTGTATCTCCAAAGGTTGAAGGCTAAATAAAAGCATTCTTCATTGATGTTTTGATGACAGGTTCCGGTCTCGGAGTGTATTCCAATTTTTTCGCGACCCCTGGAGAGGAGCCTTCACCTACCTCTGGTTCTTTTAGATTTGGTTCTCTCGGCGATTGTCTGGTGGTTGGCTTTCTTGGTGGCATTGTTCCTGCAAATAAAAACACAATTTTAGAGATTGTGTAAAGAACAGAACCAAATAAAAAATATATGAACTGTAACCATGTAAAATCCACAGACTTGGATACATACCTGTAAAGCTTGCTAAATCTAGTTTTTTTTATACTCACGGGATCTCTACAACCTTCGAATTACTCGTCTTTCTTCTTCTGATGCTCTGAATTTCCTTGCACACAGAATGATTTTGTTTACAATGGATTAAGATAATTTAAACAAGGAAAGAACATACTGTGTCACATCAGCCATTCAATTTGGGTGATGAGTGAAATTTAAACAAATCTATTGTTGAATCTCTACAACTTAAATTCATCATGGGTTAATGGCAGAGGCGCGGAGGATGATGTGGTCTATCGGTGACTTTAAATGGTTGTTTTGATTGGCACACGAGGTAGAAACTAATGCGGGATTTGGTATCAATTATTCCCTTAAATGCTTAAAATCTGATTTTATCTAACGCTAAAACATCCCATCGTGTCTCTCTCAATGGGTGGATCGGGGATCGGGGATGTGCTATGAACATTTTTGTTGATGTCCTTCTGCAAAATCTCCGACGTCGATCAATTTCACCAAGAAATGTTGTCATGGCAAGGCTGACTCGGAGGTGTGACTCCAACCTGGGGAACCAAGAATGACTCGGGGTAAAACTAGACCATACGCTTCTCCAATCTGGTAAAGACATGTGGCGTTGAAGACTGGTGACCTAATTTGCGTGTATTAATCGGTGTTGGGAATTTTCTTAAGTTCTTCTTTCCAAAACAAACCTTAGCTTTTCGATGCCAAAAAATCATCCAGGGTCGACGATCGACGATAAACCAATCAAGTGTTTTTCTTCGGATTAGCTTCCTCGAGAAAGTCCTGATGTCGAAAATGCATCGGGGATCGGGGATCGGCGATCGGGACTACCATTTAGCACGATCAAAATGTTTTTTGCGATCCTTTTAGGCTTTCCCTGATTCCAATAAGCACTTCGGGCATCGGCTATGAGTGATTTTTATTTTTTTGTTAGCGTCTATTCCCCTCGTCTTTTATCGATGCCGAAAGGGAATCGGCTATCGATGATATACTTATGCAAGACTTTGATGCAAATAAAAATTCCTTTTGCCGATGTTGATGGATATCATCACTCGGTGACTGAGGTTTCCCGAGTGGCTCTTTTCCTTCTTTGAATTCCTTCCTATGTCAAATATGAGCGTGTCGGGTGAAGTGTTTTGGTTGTTGATTATTTATTTAGGTTTTAAGGCATTTTAAGTCATGGGTTTTCATAAGTTCAAACAAACCTGAATAGTTTATGAGATTCATGATAATAAGAAAAGACAAAACATTTCTCAACATGAAATCAAATCATACAATGCAAAGATCAAGTGGTACCCAAAAAGTAAAAAATTGACATAGGATTTTTAGGGTGTGTTGAGTGCTCAACAAGAGGATCAGAGGGCAATGTAATATCATATTCTTGGGGTAGAATTGCCTTGGGTGAAACCTCAACATCTTCATCAACAACATCCTCTGAAATGGCCATAAAAAGTTTTTTTTATTTACACTTGTGCCCAGGAAAGTATTTCTCATCACAATTAAAACAAAAACCCTTGAATTGGTGTTCAATCGTTTCTGCCCCTTTTAATTTTTGGACCTTGAGAGGAGTTGTCGAAGGGGAAGAAATAGGAGGTCTAGGATGGGGAATAAAAGCATGTTTTTCTTGTTATGGGCAAAGGTGACATGTTGTGCCTCCTTGGCATGTTTAGTTGTGTCCAACCAAGTCTGGGGGTAAGCCACGAGGACCTGGACTTGGATTTCATCTTTGAGACCAATGATAAATCATTCTTGGAAGAAGGCATCAATCATACCCTATGTGTGTAAATCCAAGTGCTCAAAGGCAGTGATCAAATATTCCAATGTTCCAAACTATTTCAATTTGGTCAAGTGGCCTAAATGGTGGGTGTCTATGTCAAAGCGTGCATACAACTTAGCAACAAATTGTGTCCAAGAAACATACCCTTTGCATGCATTTTGATGTCATTACCATCGTTTGCATTGTTCCAGATCCAAAGAGAGAACATCGTAAGGAATCTTGGTCAAGTCATCAGTAATTCCATGTAGGGAAAAATAGTGTTCTATCTGAGTAACCTAAGTTATTCAGATCTGAGCCATCAAATTTGTTCACTTCAACTTTGGGAAGAATGGTGTCACGATTGGAATGAAAGTTCATAGGATTTGAAGAGTCAACACTTTCAACTTGGGGTTTTTTTCTAGAAGAGGAAGGACCCTGGGATTGGGTCATGAATTGTTTGAGAGTGGAGTGGAGTTCATCCATTCAACTATTATGTTGGTCTTGGACAGGGTCCACTTTGGCATGCATGGAAGTCATTTCATTATTCACTTTGGCATGAATAGATTTAATTTCATTATTCAGTTTCTAATTGGTTTCTTCTTGGCGAGTGGGAGCCATTAGGGGAGGGGTGGGTCCAAAAAAGTATAGAAGTGAGATATACCACTACGATCAGGGAGATGAGAGGAAGCTACTAGGATAAGTGGGAAATAAGGATGTCAGGAAGGGTATGGGTCCATGGGGTTAAAAAAGGCTTAAAAATGATAGGTATCGCAACAATAAGGGTGAAAAGGGGAATTCAATGGGATAGGTCTCAAATAAGGGTGCGGGAAGGAGTTATATTCCGACCTAAATAATATTGCAATGTCGAAATGCCAAATTCTTAACCGAAAAAAATGTGTAGTAATTTCACAACCAGAATGCAGGAGGCAAGGTTACACGGCCAAAATATCCTTTATATTCCTTGTCTGATATGTTCCCCCCAGGTTAGTTTTTTCAAAGTGCCTAGGGGCAAGGGTTTTCCCTGTGCTATAGATCTCTAATATATGTACGAGGTCGAATAGTAGTACTCGACCCAATATCTCAGGGAACCAACTAAGGAGGCTCGACCATACCCTTACCCTTACTACCCGATTACCGAGGTACTAGAGAGTATATTCCCAAGTGTTGTTCTTGGTGACATTATAGAACTCATGAGACAAATTGGTTGATATAGGGATAGTTTTAGAAGACCTAAGGGACTCTCTATTTACCTATATATATGTGGGAGTGATGCCTATGTACATATTTTGTCTAATGCAGTACTACTTGATGGGTACCAACAAGGGTTACAGAGGTTTCCAACAAGGTGAAACTTTAGTTTCTAGGAAACCCCATGAAATTGTATGTATTTCCTGCATCTAGTCTTCCCCACTGCATTTTTACCCAATGAACAACAGTTATCTATGCTTTAAAGATGCCGACAGTACACGTCTCTACCCTGGAAAAAAAATTAACCCACAATTATTGCCAAGGAAAGTGCTCTGGTACCACTTGTAAGGTACCAAACGTAATGTAATATGCAGGAAAAAAAATATTCAACAAATACCAATGGAACAGTAAAACATTGAGAATAGAAATACTAGCAATAATACATTTATTGAAAGAAAGCATTGTTCACTTGCCTCCTTGAGGATGCAACATCTAGAAAAGTAGAGCTCTATTACAATAAATTTCAAAATGAAGATTTATCATGCCACCTACTCTTATCTATACTAATTCTATCTTCTAAATAACATTCTAGAGGAAGATATTTCTAGAAGCGAAAGCTTCTATTAGGTCTTCTTACATTGACTTGTTCACATTTATTAAATAGGCCTTATTAAGTAGTGTTTTCCTTAATTACATGGAAAATATATTATTCTATCTACGTGAGGGGTCAGGAAAGTTAGGTCCTTAACAGAATCTATTTCACGCACAGACATGTTCGTTCTAAAATTAGGGTAAATACATAGATTTATTTCAGAGATTCAACAATGCCCAGTCGTCTTTGCACTCAAAGACTCCTCAACATACAGGAGTATTCTCTACTTCCTTTGTCTTGATCAATTTATAGACTATTTCCAACAAATTCCTCATGCAACAACTTCTATTGTCCTGTAGCGAAGTAATCAATTTCCAAAAGAAGTCTCGATATTGTAGCATGCCTTTAAGGCCCGATGTTGTAACTTATAGCTCTGATATCAATTTGTGACATAGCCAGCCACCAGTATGGGCCACGCTACCACAAAACTCTCTCCAAGAACACTCTGAACTAACTTGTAACATACCTGGTACAGCCAATACCAAAACTTTATGTTTGGATACTGATATGAAATGTACCCATTGTCGGGGTACTTTCGGAGTCGCCCTCTTAGACTGATTATGAAATTTTGTTCAATTCTTTAAAATAAAGAAACATGGATTCAACACATGAAATTAGCAAGAACATGTTAATCCATACAAGAAAGGAACAGTGTGCCATGCACAAAAAATAACCAGTAAGCATGCACACATAAATACATCTAAGAAATAAATAAATACACAATGGAATATACATTATACAAAAAACACACATAGCACTTATATTTTCAAGAAAAAATCAAGTAAAAAGTCACCAACGGGTTGCAAACCAAGGACGTTCCTTCCAACCATAGACATTGTTTTTCATTGACTCTCAATAGCAGTGTCACCCCTAAGTTAGGGCTATGAATAAACAAGGATGGGTCCTAGGCCAAATCTAAAAACACACCAGTTAGCTAACAGGCTCTCAGGTTTTCCCAACCACACAACAATCCTAATTTCCATCTCTCTTCCCCTTTAGCATACACAACCCAAATAAATGAACCCAATTCTTCGCCATGTAGTCCCTCAGGTTGTTCCATTTCTCTCCAAGGAACTAGTGCTATCGATCAGGAAATATCCATGATGGAAAATCCAAGGATTCTCAATTGTGGACAGTTCTTTCAAAAATGCCATCAATCTTATGCACACAAGCATCCATTCCCTCTTGGAATGATCAGTAATTTCCCCACAACCATCCAGCAATGTCTCTCCACCTTCATCCATTCATTTCCATGTTCATACCAAGAGCATACGAATGATCCAGTGTGAATCAATGATTAACAATCAAGTGAAGAACCAAAGGAAAGAGTGTAAGTGTGTATATGAATAAGAACCCCCAAACATACCGCAAGGGGTGTTTATATAATTCCATGCAATAAATAACCACATGGAATTTTCCCCAAGAAGCTCAAGTAACTACTTATTTCTCTCTAAAAATTCCAAGATGGGCAAATAAAATATAATATAAAGGCTTATCCCCTTTCCCCTCTCTCTCGTGGAACATAGCCCCCTATAACTCTTGTCCCTGTCTTGTCTTGCAGCTAGTGATGTATTTTATTATTAATATATATAGAAGTATTACATTTCCTGGGCACTCCAACCCCTTTCCAACTTTATCGTCTCACCAACCTAAGTCACAATTACATAATACATTCTAGTTCACAGGGACCAAAACCAAGGGTGTTACAATATACCTAAGCACACTAAAAGAGAAAGAGATGGTGAGCAAGAAAATCAGAAAACCATTTTGCGGTGATATAGTGAACTCTCTAGCTCCAGAAAGTAGGGATTTCCAGTGGTCTATAGCCTACAAGTGGTATTATGAGCTTTCCCGGAAAGAGAAGCATATGAACAAAATGTGGACGTTTCGGATAGCTAAAGCCAGGCGCATGCCCAAAGTATTTGATTTCAAAGTGATGGTATCATGGTTTGTTAGCATATTCAATTCCAAACAAAAATTGGTGAAGATAAAGGGAAGTGGAAAGACTCATGTCCCCTTGAATCCAAATACTTTTAGAAGTATGTTGCAACTTTAAGTACTCGACAGAGTCCTTAGTATTTCTAAAGTGAATTGTTTCTTTGATGCTCAGGGTGGTAGGATGAATGTTCTCAAGGATTTTATGGTTCAACCTTATGTCGAGGTGGCTAATCCCAACCACATTAACATATGCATGTTATCCCATGCATATAAGGATTTTGCATGGCTCTGTATGCTCCTAATGGGTTAGGACTCAACTATCTATGTCCCTAGGTATGTCATATATATTTTTCATTTCTTTGTATGAGTGGCAGTGGTTTTTGACTGGGCCCCAATTTCTCTCTAATGAAAATTCCCACCAGATTTCAAATTTCATTCAGACCAAGAGGTTCTCCATGACCTCTTATCTTGTTTTTTCTCTAGTTTACTGCAACACATTTGAGGGTATTCCCCCAAGGGGCAATGTCAATTTCAATGAGGACCCGACTTAGTTTTAGTGTCCCATGTTATGGAAACAGAAGGCATCTTTTCATTTTTATGAAATTCAATATTCCTTGTTAGGGAATACATATGTATGTTTATAGGGATGGATCCAGGCAGGATCACAAAGGTAGGTGTAAAATTTCTTGTTGGAAAAGGAGTATACATGTTTGAGGAAAAATTCACATACACAAAAAAAATCGGTTTTGAATGTAAACTATTCCTCCTTCGTTTTGTACGTGACATATTTTTCATTTTTTAGTTGTGTCGACAATACAAAGTGTGGTATACTTTCTTTGATAAAAAGAAAAAGCTATAGTTCATTCCCATGCCTTTTGAGATGGTTGGTATTTGAGTGAAATGTTCCTCTAACTTAACTTAGATGGTTGGATACTTTGATTCTTTCCATGTGAAGGAGGCTGAAGCACATAAATATTTTGATCTTGAAGACATTTTCACAACTCACATGGTTTAGATTGGTTATAGTTCTTCTTTTACGAAGTTAGAGGAATCACATAGGGAGTAGATGATAATGAAAACACATGTTCGACAACACATGTATTCCAACAGAGGACGAACACCTTCAGTAACCACTCACATAACCATATCAAAGATCAACACATCGATGTTTTCATGTGGTAAAACCCCTATGGGGAAACATCCACGACCCTGGCCAATGCGACCACTTGGAGCAATTTATTAATGCAAAAGAAAAAGATTACAGAGATATTTTACAAGAGAGTTTATCACAATCGATCATTGGCAAATGACCCTCCATGCTCTTTAAATAGAGATCATGGACCAATCGGGTGTTAAGCAACGGATCAATGGTCGTTAAGATCAAGGAGAGTATGAACCGTTGGATCACTCTATGTCGGGAACATATCGTAACCGTCAGATTTCCTAACTACAAATGCATACTAATGCATACTAAAGAAACACACTGAGAAACAAACTTTTACCTAACAACACATTAGACCAAGTAGATCTTAACTAACTCCTAAGTGTCGAAATATCCTAACATCCCCCCTTAAGAACAACTTGGGATAGGATTGAAGGATTTACAATGTTGACACAATAGGAGAAGGAAGGAGGCATTAGAGCCTATTCCCCCTTAATGACAACTTCCTGAACTTCTATACTAGATCAAATTTTGGAAAACTTCACTTCTATAAGAGACTTTGTGAAAATGTCTACAACTTGATCTTTCATAGGGAAAAAGAGCACTTCAATAACTTGATCATGAATGAGTTTTATGATGAAGTGTATGTGTAGCTCGGTGTGTTTTTTGTGTTGATGTTGAACTGGGTCTTTAGCGAGCTTGATGGAACTCTAATTTTCTCACCAAAGGTTGGTCAGATGTTGTTGCTTGAATCCAAACTCGGAAAGGATCTGTCGAAGCCACAAGGCTTCCTGACTTGCATTTACCGTTGCTTGGTATTCTGCTTTTGTTGAAGAAATTGCAATAACATATTGTTTCTTACAGGCCCAAGTGACAGGTCCAGAACCAAGGCTGAAAACATAACCTTCAGTAGAGTTCTGATCATCAGGGTCGTCGGCCCAATCTAAATCAGTGAAACAAACCAATAAAGGAGTCCCCCCTGAACTGTAATGTATCTCGAACTGAATTGTACCACAAACATAGTGAAGTATCATTTTAGCTTCTTTCCAATGGATTTCATGGGGTGTTTTCATATATTGGGCAACAAGACCAATAGCAAAGGAAATATCAGGACGGGTATGAGTCAATTATAAGAGGCTACCAACTAATTGACGGTACAGGGTGGCATCAACTTCAGGAGAAGTATAGGTGGCATTAAGCTTGACTCCATACTGGAAGGGAGAAGGGGTTGGTTTACAATCATCCGTGTGAAAGTGACGAAGAAGGTCACAAGCATACTTAGACTGGGAAAGAAAAATTCCTTCATTGGTTTGCAAAACTTGGAGACCAAGGAAATAGTGCAAAAATCCTAAGTTTGTCATTTCAAATGTCTTTTTAAGGTTGGTTTTCACATGGTTTAAAAGTTTTGAGTCACTACCAGTAAGGATAAGGTCATCAACATAAAGGACAAGGATTATGAGATGGATTCCTACTTTCTTGGTATAGACATTAGGATCAGAATGGCATCTAGAGAATCCAGTGTCAATAATAAAGTTGTCCATTTTGGCATACCAATATCAGGGAGCTTGCTTAAGACCATAAAGAGATTTCTTAAGGCGACAAACAAGGCTAGAGTCATTCTGGACATAGTCAGGAGGTTGTTCCATGTAGATTTCTTCTTGCAAATATCCATGCAAGAAGGAGGATTTAACATCCATCTAATGGACCTCCCATTTATGTGAGGCAACAAGGGCAAGAACAAGGTGTATGGAATTAATTTTGGCTACGAGGGCAAAGGTTTCATTATAGTCAATTCCTTCAACTTGGGAAAATACTTTGGCAACTAACCAAGCCTTGTGTCTTTCAACACTTCCATCTGATGCATACTTTTTTCTATAGACCCATTTACATATGACAAGTTTTCTTCGTTTTGGAAGAGGTACAAGATCCCAAGTATCGTTTTCCATTAAAGAACGATTATATTCATTCATTGTTGTATCTCAATCTGGATGACCTGAATCTTCTGCAAATGTCTCTGGATCATGAGTCTCTAAAAATTGAGCCAAAAGAGAATAAGCTTGCTGGAACTGTGAACGTGTTCAACGCTGATATGAAGGATCATCGACAAGACCACCAGTTGTTTCTTGTGTTGAACAAACCCATCTAGGAAGCGGTGGAATTGGTGTTGGTTCAGGTTCAAAGGACTCATCTGGAGAAAGGTGAGCAGGAAAAGGTGGATTTTCATCCTCACTATCATCATATAAAGAAGAAACCAGAATAGGAATATAATAAGGCACAAACGTCGAAGATGGCTCGCAGGCCGAAGAAGGCACAATCATCGAATTAGGTTCGCAGGACAAGAGATTTCCATAAAATTTAACATCTCTTCTAATAATAATTTCATTACAATGTGGTTGAAGAATTCTATAGCCTTTGACATCTTCATAATAACCACCAAATATAAACTTCTCACTTTTAGGCTGCAATGCTTTCCTTTTCTCATCAGGAATGTGAGCCCATGTTATACTGCCAAATACACGAAAGTGACTTACATTTGGTTTAATTTTAGTCCAAGCTTCTTCTGGTGTTATAATTTTAAGATCCTTTATGCGAGTGTGATTGACTATGTAATTTGCACAGTTGATTGCTTCTAAACAATACTTTAGACTTAATCCCTTAGATTGGATCATACAATTATCCATTTCTTTTAATGTGTAGTTCTTTCTCTCAGCAACACCATTTTGTTGTGGTGTATATGGAACAGTGTGTTGCATTTGGATGCCCTGTGTAGTGCAGTAACTTGTAAAATTATTGTTCACATATTCTCCTCCATTATATGTTCTTAACTTTTGAATTTGATGTCTAGAATGCTTTTCTGCAAGGCCTTGTAGGCCAAAAACTTGTCAAAAACTTCACTCTTAAGTTTTAAGAAGTAAACCCAAGTACATCTGGAAAAATCATCAATGAAAGTTAAGAAATACTTGCACACAAAAAAAGAAGGAGAAGAAAGTGGACCACACAAATCACTGTGAACAAGATGCCCATCCATTTAATGCTAAAGTGGGTTTTTAGCCAATGTTTAGTGGATTTTTATGATTTTTAGGCCTGTTATTGAAGATTTTGGCTATTATTGGGAGATATTAGCCTTTTTTTGAGCCCAGATTTTGGGAGGAAGTTGGGGAAGGATAACCAAATTTAGATCTATATAAAATAGGCCTATTTGAGGCCATGGGGGATAGTAAGAGAAAATTTATGCTGAATCAAATCCAAGCCAGAGCCATTTTTATGCAGGGAAGCTTTTGAGGAGGAGACCTTTGCGGGCCATTTCCGAGAGCTACACTCAGTCTTTTTCAGTGCCGTCAGTTGTGTTGGATTTATGAGGTCGAGTAGAACACTATGAAACCAGTATGAGATCCATTTGATGTACTTTTTCTATACTTTGAAATAATTGAAGAATTACTAAAGAAGCCTCCCCCACTGAGACAAAGGCCCAGAGACGTAGGCAATTTTGCATCAAACTCCATTATCACTTCCCTTGTTATGGTTTGTTGTTCTTATTTATTCAGTTCAGATCTGTATATTTTTTTATGGCTGCTATGTTTCTTTATTAAATTCATCCTCTTTGGTTCAACTTCATAAATGGTTAATTAACACATGCAATTAATAACTCAACCACAGTCATTAAAAGATCTTTTCGGATCAAGTGGTATCAGAGCTAGTTGACATTTGGATTTGATTTTTGCATGTTAACTAGGGAAAATATATAGCGTGGTGAAGGTGACCTTGTTGCAAATAATCCATTAATTGGATTGAGAAAGAGAGTTTCTCACAGCAAGAAGATGGCATCGGAAGAGGGACTTTCTCTTCATGAGAAAAAGTTTCAAAAAACTTTCCTTGCTATGTCGAAGATGGTGAAAGTTTTGTACGAGGATTACTTGGAACAAAAGAGACCAGTTCTTGGGAAATATTCAAAGGGAAAAAGTGGAGAGGACTAGGATCCTCCTCAAATTCCTCCTTCACCTCCATCATCGCCTCCTTCTTCTCCTTCTTCTCCAAGTTCAAGTTCTAAAATCAATGCAAAGAAATATGTTCATAAACATAAGAATGAAATGCCATTATTAAAACTTGATGTTAAATTTGAATTACCCATATATGATGGTGAAGTTAATGTAGAGAGACTTGACAATTGGGTCAGGAAGATGGAGGTTTACTATAGTGTGCAATAGATCAAGGATGAGGCCACACAAATCAAGTTGGCATCTTTGAGACTTGCAGGCACAGCTCTCATCTGGTGGTAAAGAAAGTTGCAAAATGGAACGCAACAAGTGGGTAATGTATTTCCATCATGGCAAAGTTTCATTTCTACACTTAGAAATCAATTATATCCTTTGGGTTATAAATAAAAAGCATTAATTGAATGGAAAGCTTTAAAACTAAGAAAAGAACAAATGGTTCAAGAGTATACAGATGGCTTTAGAAAAATGGCATTGATGTTAGATATCCCTTTACATACACAGGAAACCCTTATGAATTATATAGGAAGTTTACCTGCACATATTAGAAACATTGAATTCATGTCTGGACCCACTAACCTTGATGAGGTTTATGTTCAAGCGACATACATTGAAGCAAGGAATGAAGGTGTATCAAGGGAATCATTGTCTTCAAGGAAAGAGGACAAGAGGAAATGACATGGAAATAATTCAAATGCAGTGGCAAGGAAGGAAGGGAAGCCCTCTTGCAAGCATTACAAGAAAGAGGGACATGATGAGGATAGATGTTGGTAGTTGCATCCCAAGAAGAGGCCAAAGTGGTTCAAGGAAAAGAAGGGGAGGCAAACAATGGTAGCGACAACAAGACCCACGGACTTGGGATTGGATTTGGGTGACGAATCTAAGGTCTCATTGGTTTGTATGATAGGTAAAATTGGTGAAGGCATTGATTGTAGAAGTAACTTGTTTCATATAAGAACCATCATGCGACACATTAAGATAGACACATTAATCGACAATGGATCTCAATCTAATCTAATCTCAGAAGAATTGGTTAAACAATTGGGGTTAAAAACACAAGTACATCATAAGCCTTACACACTTAAATGGGTAAGAAATCATCATCAAATGCACATAACAAAGTAGTGCACAATCAAATTTGCAATTTCATCTAAGTATGTGGACGAGGTAACATGTGATGTAGTGCCATTAAGAGAATGTGGAATGGTCTTAGGTAGTCCATACTTATATGATCGTAAGGCAATCTTCTACAGGACAAAGAATCAATATCAATTAACCAAAGTAGGTCAAGATTATGTGGTTCATGCTCATCATGTTAAGGAAAATAAAACACTTCAAACTATGGAACAGTTAAAGAAGGCAGTTCAAGCAAGCGACAAACCTATAATTGTTTCAAATTAAGTAATCGATCTTAAGAAAGAACGAGAAATGATTGTTGAATGGAAAATCAATCATAGGTTGCTTCAAGATAAGCTCATGTCGTACAAATATTATAAGTATATCAGCTCATTTGCAGTTGTCTTTTTGATGCTATCATTAGTATTGTTGTCTACATGGATGATAGTGGCTTCAGTAAAATGTGACAGGGTTCAAATGGTTAACAATATGTTGTCAGTTGTCATGATTGTGTTACAGTTGATCTTGATGAGACAGGTGCACAGGACAGAGGACAAGTTGGGTGGCCTATCTCGAGCTTGTTGACTGGTAAGTAACATTTTGGGGACCAAAAGGTCCTTAGTGGGGAGGTGTGATCCAGATTCGGATCCAGGAGGCTTCTCAAGTCCAAAAAAGGCTCAAAACTGAAAGTTCTCGGAATCAGATGAAACCAATTCCATTCTGACCAGCTCGTCGTGCTAATTTCGGCCATATATTTACTTTCTCAAATAGACCCTATATGCGATATTTATCACACTCTGATCATTTTCCCAAACAGCTAAAAATTCAACAGGTCAACTGGAAAAAGTCAATGATGATGTCATGTTGACATCAACAAACTAACATGTGGTAGCATGGCAGCAGGGTGACTGGGTAGTGACAGGGACCAATATAGCATTGACAAGTGGCACATGGTGGACCAATAGACCATTGACAAGTGGCATCATTGAGGACCAATGAAAGGGTGCCACGTGCCCCAGACATGGGTTGTCACATGGCACCCCATCACTAGTTTGAATGGAAAAAATTTATGGAGCTCATGGGTCTCGACACCGTGACCTCTAGAGGGAGGCAAGCGCTTTGGTAGAATTCCAACACCAACATGTCACATTGTTTCTTATTTATTGAAACACACTTTAAACTTTATAATGTATGTATTATGTGTGGTGACCACAAGGTATAAGGGCGCGGGCCACGTACCATCCAAAAAAAAGGGCGCCATAAGTTTAACCAACAGCCACGGTTTATTACATGCGCATATGACTCGGTCTTTAATTTTTGGCTAGCGCGCAGAGTAGGGGACTCGATCCCATTATTTCTTGCCATGTGACCCAGTGTTTCGAGAAAGGGGCCAGCGCACAACCCTTTAGGCTAGCGCTTGGCCACCTTTTTATCCATATGACCATTAATAGGGGGATCACACTCATTTTGGGGGCTTAGCCCATCCATTTTATGCTAAAGTGGGTTTTTACCCAATGTTTAGTGGATTTTTTTTATTTTTAGGCCTGTTATTGAAGATTTTGGCTATTATTGGGAGATATTGGGTTTTTTTTTAGCCCAGATTTTGGGAGGAAGTTGGGGAAGGATAACCAACTTCATATCTATATAAACTAGGCATGTTTGAGGCCATGGGGGATAGTCAGAGAAGATTTATATTGAAGCAAAGCCAAGCCAAAGCAATTTTTATGAAGGGAAGTTGTTGAGGAGGAGACCTTTGCGGGCCATTTCTGGGAGCTACACTCAGTATTTTTCAGTGTCGTCAGTTGTGTTGGATTTCTAAAGTTGAGAAGAACACAGTGAGACCATTATGATATCCATTTGATGTATTTTTTTTGTACTTTTCAAGCATTGAATAATTAATAAAGAAGCCTCCCCCACTAAGACAAAGGCCCGGAGACGTAAGCAATTTTGTGTCGAACTCCGTTATCACTTCTCTTGTTATGGTTTGTTGTTCTTATTTATTTAGTTTAGATATGTTTATGGTATTATGGCTACTATGTTTCTTCATTAAATTCATCCTCTTTGGTTCATCTTCATAAATGGTTAAATAACACGTGCAATTAATAACTTAACCACGGTCATTAAAAGATCTTTTCGGATCAGGTGAGGTGGAAATCTATGGTTTTACCTTCACCTAAATGAGTGATTTGATATACTGATAGAAGGTTACAAGAAAGACTTGGAACACATAATACATCATTGAAATGACCATTATCTACTTGAATTTTTCCAGATCCTACAACACTAAGAGATCTATCATCACCAACAAATATTTTCTTGGTGTTACATTCATTTAGAGCAGAAAATATGTCTTTATCCTTAGCCATATGATAAGATGCTCCCGAATCAATAAGCCACTCATCAAAAGAACAAGTATAAGTTGTATTGAAGGAGAAACCAGAAGCGGAAAGTGCATATCCATGAGAAGAAGAAGAAGTAGTAGAATCAATATTGATGTTGTGCTTCTTCATCATGGCTTCTAAAGTTTCCATGTTTTTGAAGCATTTGGACTCATCATGACCATCTTTATCACAAAATTTGCAATGTTTGTCAGTCTTCTTATTTTTATATTTTGCTCATTTGTCACCATTAGGAGTTGAAGCTATTTGAGTGGATTTGGGACCCTTATGTTGCTTGTTGTTGTAGCGATGATGTTGCTTCTTGGGATACTTGTGTTTATCTTTCTACTGGGAAACTAAGGCTTTGTTGGAGGTACCTATAGTGTTGATCACTCCAAGTTGTATAAGCTTATCTTCCTCTCTAATCAAAGCAGCACAAAAGGACTCAAGAGTGGGTTTTTGATAAGCTTTCCCTAGAGCCTCTCTCATGGCATAAAAGGTAGATACAAACATAGAATATGCANTAGTGTTGATCACTCCAAGTTGTATAAGCTTATCTTCCTCTCTAATCAAAGCAGCACAAAAGGACTCAAGAGTGGGTTTTTGATAAGCTTTCCCTAGAGCCTCTCTCATGGCATAAAAGGTAGATACAAACATAGAATATGCACTACCTAGCTTAGAAAGAATAAGATAGATGCAACGCTCTTCCTCCATTTCTATCTCACATTATTCACATAAAATTATGAGTGTTTTAAACTTAGATAGATAATCTCCAAAGTAAGAAAAATCACTTGGAATTAAGGTTAGTACTTGATTTTCTAATTGTTGTGCTCGAATAATATTGAGTTTACCAAACACAGATTCAATCTTTTCTCAAGCTTCATTGGGGTAATCAATTTCTTTAAGGTGTAACCTTAAATCAAGAGAGATGGACGTTCTGATTAGTCCACATGCTTCGTCACTCCTATTAACCCATTTGACTTTCTTATCATCATCAGTGGGTGCTTTTTCCTTTCCCAAGGTAATCCGGTACAAACCTTTACTTCTTAATAAATCTTCCATATGAGATTTTCATTGGAAGTAGTTGGTGCTGGTAAGCAAGAGATTACTTGTAGAATCCATATTAAATATGTAGATAATATGGATTTAAAAACTGAAACTAATGATCTAGATGGAAATATCTCGAAAATTTATGCAGTTTAAAAAAAAAACGGCACTAAAAACGAACTTTAGATGTGAGAGTTATGTCATTTTTAAAAAAGGCATAAACAGTAACCAAAAGACCACGTGATAGTGTAAGTTGCTTTATGAAGTGACAAACTTTTATAAAGAGAAGTGGGGATCAATTTTACAATGAAGTTACTTTATAAAAGAAAGGTTGCATGTAAAATAAATATCTCTAAAATATAATATTAAAGCTACTTATAGTGATTCACTTTTATACTTGAAGTGAAATACACTTTACAATTTGAGCATGAAATTTTTCAACAAAAGTAACAAAAAAGAGACTTGAACTCAAGACCTCTTACTTAATAAGGCAACTTTTAACCAAATGGTCTAGCAAAACATATTGTATTTTTTAGGAAGAGGATTGGGGGTGTTGTTGTTGTGGTGGTGGTGGTGGAAGATGGCCTTGGAGAGCGTGCTAAAAAAAAATATTTTCACACAAGAAAAGAATTTCGCTTCTCGATGATAACAAGGGTTAGATGTAGGTTATCTTACCTAGAAGATGCACCTTTTCCTATCTGTTTCTGATTTTTCGAGATCGCACGGGGCACGGGGCAAAGAGCATACGCAGATCTAAAAGAGTAGCAACCCGGAAATAAATGTGTTCTTGAATGAAATGAGCACTTCGGACGCAATGGAATAGTCCTCTCATCCCAGAAATGTATGGAAATGACAGAAAATGGAGATGAGGAAAATCAGCTTCATGATCTCAATCTACAACAAGAGCGGGTCTTCAAACAGGCTTTGATACCATGTTCGACAACACAAGTATTCCAACGGAGGACAAACACCTTCAGTAACCACTCACATAAACAGATCAAAGATAAACACACCAATGTTTTCACGTGGTAAAACCCCTACATGGAAACATCCACAGCCCCAGCCAACACGGCCACTTGAATCAGTTTATTAATGAAAAAGAAAAAGATTACAGAGAGATTTTACAAGAGAGTTTCTCACAATCGATCATCGAAAAATGACCCTCCATGATCTTTAAATAGAGATCATGGACCAATCAAGTGTTAATCCACGAATCAATAGTCGTTAATATCGAGGAGACTATGAACCATCGGATCACTTTATTTCGGGAACATATCGTGACAGTCGAAATTCCTAACTACAAATGCATACTAATGCATACTAAAGAAACACACTAAGAAACACACGTTTACCTAACGACACATTAGACCAAGTAGATCTTAACTAACTCCTAAGTTTCTAAATATCTTAACAACACACACATGGGTACAAGGGTGGTCACTATGACCAGTAAAATTGTTCCTAAGAAGAAGAAGCAGGTCACCCATGATGATATAAAAACACAAGAAAATTTAAATACTCATGCAAATAGGGGCCCTCTCCGAGAGGAAGTTTACCATCCTCAACAAAAACAAAGAGGTAGATCCACAACTAGTGTTGATGGTGGCTATGTCCATCATTCCCACAAGAGTTCCTCTTATGGTGATAAAAATCATGAAGTTATTGCAAAAGGAAAAAAGAATAATAAAATATATGTGGGTGATGGAGATGATAGAGAACCCCCTCAACATCAGTTAGAGATAGCACATACAATCACACATGTTCCCAAGAGGAAAAGGAACATAGGATAAAGGGAAACTCTAAACCCAAGGAAATTGTAAGTGAATATAGAAGACATGGAAGTTGATAATGTTGATGAAGTGCCCAATTGAGCAGCAATGAAAATAGTTGAGAGTAAACTCATTGCAGATGAATTACCCCGTAATAAGCTGAATATTTTTTAGAAAGAGTATGTGACATTACACCATGATAAGTATGATAAAGAGGCCAGAAAGTTCCATATTGGGAGAAACAATTTGAAGGACAAAAAGGTCATAGGAAAATGGAGTTTTGAGATTGAGTTTAAAGGTGTGATACATTCAGGGGTTCTTAAATTTAATCAAGCCATGGATGATACATTGGCCCACTTGATAACTAAACAGAAGTTGGAAAATGTTGAGTTAAAGAAAAGAATAAGTGAGCTTGAAGTTGTTCTAAGTTTTAGGCCATTGTTTATGAAGCCTTTATCGATGATGACCTAGGCCAAATTCTCTAAAGAGGCATTCGGATTGAACTTCAAGGTAAAGAAAGATGATAAATTATTGATGGAAATCAGAAAGTATGTGGCCAAAAACATAAACAAAAGACTTAGCATAATTTTGGAAGATTGGGAGATCGTTATCAATTCAAGGGTCATGGTAGGCAGGATACGTTCCCTTAGGGAATACCTATAGAAATATTTACAAAATGATGAGCACTTTTGCAAGTATAGAACAATGAGTACTTATGTGGAAAGAGTATCAAATTTAGATAAGCTCACAAGGAAAAAGCAAGACTTTCCTTCCAAGAATAGATTAAAGCAAAGACACATTGGTTGGCTCAAAAGGATAGATGTCCTCCAACAATTGATAGCCACCTATGAAATTCTTGAAGGAAGGTGGAGTACATTGTTTCTAAAAGTTGTTGATATAGTGAAGGAACTCGAGGGCCTGACCCTAATATGGGACTCACAGCTATTGATCAAAGACCAAATGGAAGATGAGCTAAGCACACTCATAGTTGCATGGGGAACCGCATTTGATGACCTCACAAATTTCTCGAAGGATGAAATTTTAAGTTGGCTAGTCATATTTGTAAATGAGAATGGAGATCAAATGGCTTTCACTCAACAATAGTGTGTCGAGTTGAAAGGAATTGAGGATGAATTATTCTCACTTTGGGTTAAACAAGACATAACCGTAACACTGTTACGAGAATATATTGAAGAATAGCTCAAGGGTGTGCTAGAATCAATAACTAGCCTATCGTGATCTTCAAGATTCAGGAAATTGTTGCGTCAGTTAGGGTTGTTGTGAAAGTTTCTTATTTAAGGAATCTCAACAAATGAGAAGACGCATTCCATCCACCATTTGCTACTTCCATTTTTGTAAGTATAGGTTTTGAAGCATTTTCCTTGGTTTTTCTTCTTTCTCTATCTATAATCACCCATCCTTGTCATCTAATATTTATGTGTGAAGATGATTCCTGATTGTCTCATTTTTATTTTTTGAGTTGCCTTTTCTTATTATATGGTCCAAGGGAGCCCCATCCTACTCTGAAATGATGAACGCATTTCAATACTTTCTCGTTCAAGTATCACAAATATTATGTATGGTTGATTTGTGAACATTATATTTGATCTTGGACAGTGAATTTGTATTTATTATTTTATCAAAACTCCATAGAGAACTATTTTGGACTCATGAATTTTGTAATTTCTGATTTTTATTAAAGTGTGAAATCTCATGTGTCTCATTTACATCCTTATGATATGAATGGTATAAAATCATTTAAAGATCTCTGGAAAGGACCATTTATGCTTCTCAATGTTTTGTATGTATTGCTTCACATTCTTACCTTATACTTGTTTTAGTATAGGAAATGGTTATGGTGGAATGAACAAACTCTCTCATTTTTCCTTTGTTAAACTATTGTTGTAATATTTTATCTCTATGTATCTTACTACCTAACCCATTCTCAAGCATTAATGTTTGATAATTGAAAAAATATATTATTTAGAACCATAACTTAAGTTTTCATCTGAGTGAGAAAAAGAGGAGCACCACCTCTATTAGAACGTAGAGGGTATCTCCATTTCCATGAGAATATTAAATGAGGTTGAATCTTGTCCTTAAAATAGATTTAGAGATCAGCAAGGGATGAAAGAACTCTTAAGGAGGTGGAGGAAATTATAGCATCTTACTATGATAGCAAGGTATTTACTTATAATTCAAAGAATCAAAAACAAAAAATTAAACATCTAGAAGATAAAAAGAGACAAATATTTTTGGAAGAAGAGAAAGAATGGAGACTAAAAATTAGGGCTATCAACAAGCTCTAGGCGAGCTATGAAAACAGATAAAAAAAAAATCATAGATATGTTAATTGTAGGAAAAACATAAACTTTGTATGGAATATTGAGAAGGAATATAGATCATGGGTGATAAATTTCAATGATATGAAAGTATATGGTGTTAAATACTTCAATATTGATAATTGAGCTACAATAGTTGAAGTAATTAGATTGTCCAATTCCTTCCCAAGCTTTATCAATCCAGAAGACAATCGGGTAGTGATGAAGGAATTAGGTAAGGAGGAGTTACATATGATACTTCAAATATTTTAAAAGGATAATTCCCTAAGTCCATATGGGCTTCTAGTGGAATTATTCCTGTGGTGTTATGATTTTATTAAAGAGGATGTAAAGAGGGTGGTTGAGTCATTAAAAACCACTGAAAAAACTCTAGTATCTTTCAACACAACGTTCATGGCCCTAATTCCCAAGACTAAGAATTCGACTAGATTTGAAAATTTCCACTCAATATGATTATGTAATTGCATCTATAAAATCATATAAAAGATTATTGCTAAAAGGATAAAAGGGATCCTATATCGAAAAATATCTATTGAACAGTTTCGATTTTTGGAGGGGAGACACATTCATGAGGTAGTTGTTAGGAAATAAAAATGTGAGAGAAATAAAAATAAACTAGAACATAGCAACAACACAAGATTTTATCTTGGAAAACCTAAACCGGGAAAAACCAACTAATAGATCTATTAATTCCTTGACCAAACCTAGCCAAGCCATCCAACCCCCTGGCCCCAACCAAGTGAGATTTCATCGCTCAGGTTGATCCAGACGGATATTCACACATGAGAAGGACTTCTACTTTGCTCATCATGTCAAGTTGAAATTGGTGACAAAGTGGTGAAAGGGTGAACTTATATGTTTTGAGTTTTATTTTCTCATGCATCTTATTAATGTTTTGTGAGAAAAGGGTCTCATGCATTCTTTTATGCTTTTATGAGATGCTCATGCATTTAATTATGCTTTATGAGATTTTGAAAAAAAACTCATACATTATTATTCTTTTGAGGTAAAAATGATTAATACTTGTGAGGGAATTAGACTCACGTATTTTTCATTAAGATTGTAATTAAGGAAATTGGTTTTTATGTGAGAACCACCTCACAACAATTTCTCAATTTTCTCACTATTAGGTTGAGAGAATCAAAGGCATGGTTGAAGTGTCTTTGGGTGGTTTTGATACTTTTCCCATTGTGTGTTTGACGATAGTTTGATATCCTACATCTATGGATATTGTTTTTCCTCTTTTGTAACTAGATCCTATTATTGTGGATATAGGAATTAATGCTCTTTTTTTAGAGAGGGTGAGGAAAAATTATATAATGCCTTATGTGAGCCCTATGTAAGAGGGAGAGTAATGGATAATTAATGAGAGGAGTTAGAAAACCATAGTGCTACTACTCCTAAGCATTGAGATACTTATCCATGTAAGGAATTATCCTTATTGATGTATGGAGAGATATGAGTGTGAATAGTCTTCGTGAATACTCATTGAAGGAGAAGGCATCTCTTATGTAATGACTTATGAGAAGGTCCCAACATCTTTTGAAGAAGGAATGAAAGTGTTGTGTATTCCAATTGAAGTGGGTCCGGAGAAGTAGACTGGGAGGGGTGAACTCCGTTACCAACATCGGTTGTCTCTCTCTTGTCTTTTCATATGCTTATTCCATTTTGAGTTCATGTGTGTTATGTATTATTGTTTAAAAGCATGGTTAATAATGGACTCATATGCCCTTTAATACTTATGCAAATAACTCATCAGAAAATGATTCTCGATTGAAAACTTGTGTAGAGTAAGTACTCACCCATTTTCAGATCAAGTGGTATCAGAGCACTACTTTGCAGGATGGGAAACGGAGCAAAAAAAGAAGAAGAAATTCAAGAGTTAGAAGAGATAAATCACAATATTCAAGCTGAAAATGCAGAGTTGAGGAGAATTTTGCAGATTGCAGAAGAAGAGAAGCAAGAACTTCAAGAGAGATCTCAGCTTCATGGAGAAGTCCTCAATGGAAATATTGAAGCATTGCAACTCAAATTGCAAACCAAGGATTATATCTTGGCTAAGTTGTACATTGTGAACGAATGGAAGACAAAGAGCCTCATATTGTGGATGCACAAACTCAAACTGAGGTATATGATGCTTTTTCATATTCAATGTCTTCTCAGTATGAAACTAACGTGGGCATGAAGCTCCTCACGAAGATGGGATACAGAGGAGGTGGACTTGGCATTCATGGCCAGGGAATCACTCAGCCATTAGAGGTGGTACAAAGACCATGATTTTCAGGTTTGGGATACGGTCAAGAGGAGATTGGAGAGTGCTCAAAGTCCGTTGAAGCAAGAGTCACTTCAAAAACCATTTTTACATCATCCGGTTCCAAGAGAGGAGACAAATCATCTATTCCTAGTCCTCGTCAGATCTATATCAAGAACAATTCAAGAAGGTATGAAAGTCATTCAAATCCTTTTCTCGAATGTAAGAAAAATGATTTATGCATTACATCTTCTAACCGTGATGTAGCCAAAAATCACAAGAAGAAAACTTGGATAAAGAAGACGATCATGCCCATCGGAAGTGAGACAAGAAAGAACCCCTTTCACGTCTTCGTGACAAGGAGATTTTGTTAAAAGATAAGCTAATGAACTATTGCACTCATTGCGAGATGAGTGGCCATTGGATTGGAAAATGCTGGAAAGTTCATCCTCAGCTTTTTCCAAAACGTGGCAAGAGAGTCGTACAAGCTCCTGCAAAGAAGAAGGAAGAACATGAAGAAGTTAGTCCAGTGACAATAATTCCAGAAGCACTTCTTCAAAAAGATCAACTATCCAAGGAGCATATGTTTGAATGGCTTAGTAAACAATGGTTATTGTTTCTGCAGATTTAAAGTATTTTGCTACTTAACATGTTTTGCAGCGGAATAAATGCAGCTACAATTTGGATGATGTCTTGGCTCTTCCACAACAAGATCATCTATAATATATGCAGGCGCTTCGATTTTATAACGCAACAATGCAGGAATGTCATGGAATATAAAGGATTCTTATGATGCACAACGCCAAGCAATAGAGAAACATTATTGCTTTTATCTTGGTGGTGGCATGTTTTGATTGGATTCAAATCGTGAAAATTCAATATCTTTGGTGATTCACGATTTCAGGATAAAGACTTGCGATCTTATTCAATGCTCTGGAAAGACTTGCATTTTAAGTACTTACTAAGATGAAATTCTCGAGTTCGTACTGAAGGTTATTGTCAAGAGAAGATATGCATCAAAATCCCTTTTCTAGAGAAGATGCATGTTGCATTGGTTAATGATATTTCATGTGAACTCATAGTTATCATCGCATGTGAATTTGTTGAGTAGTTCTGATCCTCTTTGTTTGATCTCTAAACAATGTCTCCCTTGATTAGTTGATCTCGTGAGACAAGAGGAATTGGAGGGATTCACATCCCTGACCTTGGGGCCATCGTTGGAGGTGGACTGTGCATTTTCGAATTGGCAGTCTCAAACGTGGTTCTCCTACTCGATATTCTGTGTAGTTGTGGGATGTTGATGGAGTTTACAGACAGTCATTGCTAAGCATGTGAAACGACAAGATCTCTAAATATCTCTAACTATGGAAGAACAACTATCTCCAGATCAGGTCTGTCTTTGCGCCGAGAACTCTGTGCATTTGAGAGCGCACAGACCTGGAGATTCGATGGAGATGGTGCTCGCTTCTCCTTCTCCA
>ML830035.1:98887-114233 GCA_009831015.1 Picea engelmannii | reverse complement strand
TGAGTCAAAATAAACTCTGTCAACACACGCCTTGTCAACATGATGCACTCCTTGCAAATAAATATTCATGTTATCTATCCTGAGATTTTGAGTCAAGCTAGACTATGTCAACGCATGCCTTGCAGACACTATGCACTCCTTGCATGGGCTCGTAGAAGAGAAACAATTGAAACTTATCTAATCCTCATAGATTCATACATTCAACCATGTAATTAATTCATAACATAAGAATATTCAATAAGGGAGAAAACAATTAAACACAAAGCCTACCATTCATTGAGATAGACATAGTAATAGCAATACCCAACATTTTGGATCAACGCTTCTTTGTTATATTCATTCAAGTGGTATGTACATGCGCTCATACAACTGCAATAATATTCAGTAGCCTCAACAATAACAAATTCAATAACTTTCAACATCCTCATTTAGGCATACAATAGATATATTTATACAAAAGTTGCTCATAAAGATTTTCCCTCTGACTACCTTAGTGCTATCTAATCAAAGTAAAAGATTTCAACTACTAAATCTTATTACAATAAAGAATGGGCATAGACATATAAGAGTGAATACTTCAGATCTTTACTATTATTAATTACATTAAATAAAATACAATATCCATAGATATCACATGATGGTTCAACCTCTTATCATTTAAGAACTGTAATTACAATCCTTTCGATAGATTTATATGATATTCCATACTTAAATTCAAAATCACTTCAAAATACATGCTAGGTCATTGATTTGTCCTCCACTTGCATGTTGATGACGATTCTCCTGCATCACTTCTCCGCATTCAATTCTCCATCATAAGTAGGAAAATAAAAGTTTACATCTAGTTTTAACAAAGGGAGATCATGAGAACAAGAAGACTTCTTGGAAGTTTTCTTCTTCTTATAAGAAGAATTTTCATTTGCATTTGATTATGATGATGATAATGATGATAACGATGAAGATGATGGGGATGAAGTACACCCTGGAGGTTCTTCACATTCTCCTATATTTTCAATTCTTTTAGTTTTTACCATTGTTTCAACTAGACCACCTTCATTTATATAAGGATTTTATCTCGTTCTTTCTAGGCATTTACACAATTCCTTAACCATGGCTGTCATCTCAAGGAACCTTTTCTGAAACTCCTTCTCAGCCTTGGAAAGAACATATACATGCTCCATTTGATTACTTCAAAATACACTTCCAATTACATGATTAAAGTCTTCAGGTGTTCCTTCACCTCGCTTAGATTTGGAACTCGTAACCATTCACTTATGGAAAATAAACATCAAAACATTTATTTGATACCAAATTGATCCGAAAATCCTTATATGTAAAAATGACTCTTAAATACACATAAAAATATGATGACAATCGGTAAATGAAGATCGCTCGTTTGTTTGCAAAAAGAAATGAATCTGCTTAATTCTCCATAAAATTCATTAATATTAATGAATAACTTGAAGAACGATGAGATAATACATCCAAAAATAAAGAACTCAAATTACATATATGGATGACAGATGCCAATTCATCTTCAAATTCCCTTTAGAATGTATGATTTTTCTCCATCATCTCAAAATACCAAATTACATTACAATATGGACTTGGAAAAAGCCAATTTAATCGACTCTCTTTAATTCCACCACTAAAAACAAGAAAATCAGTTCACCATTGAAATCCTTGTGAAATTCTGAGAAAATTGACTATAAAATTGACAAAATTACGAACAAGCACAATTTCACCCTCTTTGACATGCAAAAAATGCACCAAGAGCTCATTAATGGAAATTTGGACTAAGACTTTTAAAAATAACCTACGATAACAAAACATACTCCAATTTAATTATCCTTGAGGAAAAATGAATCCAAGAGTATAAACTTGACTAGGTGTGGACATTATCACTTACGGCATGTTTTTTCATGCATCACATAAACTAGGATTTTCCTACATGTACTTTTATGTGGTCCATACTATCTCGGAATGTGTGTCGGCCATTGGGATCTCTTCCCATTAAATAGGTTGCATTCCCCCAGTCGTACCTGAACTACACATTGGCGTCGACATATTTAATAAATTCTATTAGTTTGGAGTTATTGTAACAAATTCTATTAGCTAGGAGAAATGTCTTAGGTTCAAAACCCACGGATCATATATATATAGAATATTTCACTTTTGTTGGTTATATATGGTATATAACCATATATTATATTGTTACAGTGATTCATAGTTCGTTAGGCCCCCCCACAACTTAGGTATTGGTCACATGGAAATACATATAAACCAAGCACTGGGGCTAGCCCTCAAGCCCTTTCCCCCCCATAATGGAACTTTAAATCAATTTAAATAAAATATTACAACATGTAATGTTAAGAAACATTAGAGTGGTGCGATGGTAATGGAGACTTTGTTAATACTTTGGGAGGTTATGGAGGTCATGCGTTTGAACCCCACAAACTCCATAATTTTACATAACTTTAACCATTATAGGACAATGGAAGGATTCCATGTGGTAGCCTCTCATTGCCTCTCCTATTCCACTTGCCAACATTTAATTCGACCATTTAGATGTATGATTTTCCCTATTAGATGCTAATTAATCTTCCCAATCAACTGTACGGTCATGTGCCATGTCACATGTTGACGTCATTTTCTATCATGTTGACATCACCCTTCGAATTTGACCCTTGACTTCGATTTTTACTTTCCATAATATTTTCATACGAGCTTTATTTGAGGTGAAATTTGTGTCATTGAAAAGCTGGCCATGAGCTCTACGCATTGAAGTAGTTTTCAAAAGAATTGGTAAAATTCAAATTTTGAGCATTTATGGGTCCTTCTAGTCCTATGTGACCATTTTATATCCTCCTATATATTTTTGATGATTCCTGGATCCTCCTAGATAAAAAATAGATACCACACACATGGAAATCAGAACTAGTGTGTGACACCAAGGTGGGGGCGCATACTAGTGTTGTGTGATCAATACACTATTGCACAATTGTTTGAGTTACTTATGCTTCTTAAAGTTGTGATTTAGTGTGGCGTGACTTAGCTCGAGGTTGAACACATTAATTCAAGTGATGTTGCACAGACTAGAGTTCATTTTAAAATTTGTGCAGTGGAATTTTGGAGTAGCACTATTTAGTACCATATTGGGTGATGTTGCATTGTGGTTGATTGAGAGAAATGCTAGAGTGTTATATGGAGTATCATTTCTTGACTAGGGTGGTTGGGGATGTTATAGATTGGTATCAGATCATAAATGAGGATTATTTAGAGTATCGAGAACCAACCTAGGTGGATGGGTATGTTACATGGCATGAAATGTGTGGTCATATTTTAATTATAATCATTTAATGTTACTTCAGAAGAAAGAAATGGTGGACAATATTTAAATTTTTAAGAATGAATAAATTGCAAGTGAGCGGTGTGCACTAGGTAAATAGAATATGGAAGAGTTTCCTACACATATAGATCAACGAAAAAGATAAATTATTGAGATAGTTCATAGGGACATGTGGGGTCACATGCAAAAAATGTATCTTGTTGGATCATGTTATTTCATTATATTTATTGATGATAGGACTAGATATATACTTGGTCCTATTTTACGAGAAAGAAAAGTTACATGTTTGAATATTTAGAAGAATTTAAGAATTTGGTTTAGAAGCAAATAGGAAGGTACATCGAGATTCTCCAATTAGATCAAGGAGGAGAATACATGTCAGGGGATTCATCAAATATTGAAAAAACAATGGGATTGAACAATAGTTTACAGTTACGCATACTACTTAGAAGAATTGAGTATCTAAGAGGAAGAACCTTTCTAGAATGTTCTTGAAGAATGATTAAAGGTAAAAATATTACTAATTGATTTTGGGTTGAAGTAATACGTACTACCATGTATATGAAAAATAGAAGTCCTGCAAAGATTTCAGAGGATAAAATCCCTTTTAAACAACTTAATGGGTATAAATGAGTAGTAATTCATCTCAACAAGTTTGGAAGAAAAGTATTTTCTCATGTTTGTAAAGAATATGGGAGAAATCTTAATTCCAAGGCAATAAAAAGTATTTTTAATTGTTATTGTACAAATGAAAAATCATATAACATGTATGATACCAACACTCATAAATCTTTTGAAAGAAGAGATGTAATATTTCATGAACATGTAGATGAAGGTCAGAAAGAGGATATCCATGGTCAATGACATATTTCTAATGAAAATGATGAAAGTGTCAAAGAAGAAGAATATGTTTAATAGATTCAAGTTGAAGCTTCAAGTAGCATAGATACTTTACGTTGTCCGAGTACACCAAGAAGTGGTGAAGAAACTCCACAAAGAAAAAGAAGAGGTGAAGGAACTTCACAAAGAAAAAGAATAGGTGAAGGAACTCCACAAAGAAGTATAGCACCAACCAAATCAACACAAAAAACTAGTACATCTATAATGTATAAATATTATGCATTGATGACTCAAGCTATTAATGTAGTGGAACATTTAAATTTTGAGCAAGCTAAAGACCATAAATTTTGGATGGATGCCATGAAATAAGAATAGTATTCTATCATGGAAAATGAAATAGGGGAATTAATACAACTGCCTCATAATAATGTCCCTATAATATCAACATGGTTGTTTAAGTCTAAATTTAATATTGATGCTAGTATATACAAGTATAATTCTATATTGGTTGCAAATGGTTATTCACAGAAAGAAGGAGTTGATTATGAAGACACTTTTTCACTTGTAGCTAAAATGAATACGGTTAGATTAATAATTGCGGTGGCTACTAAGTATAATTGGAAACTACATCATTTGGATGTTAATTCATCTTTTCTGAATTGATAATTAACACAAGAGTTTTATGTTGTGCAAACAAAGGGGTTTGTCAATTAACACAAGAGTTTTATGTTGTGCAAACAAAGGGGTTTGTGAATTAACACAAGAGTTTTATGTTGTGCAAACAAAGGGGTTTGCAAAGCAAGTCAAGAACATGTTGTCTGCATGTTAAAGAAAGCATTCTATAGACTTAAACATGCACTCAGGTCATGATATATGAAAAATGATACTTTTTTCTTTCAACAAGGTTTTATTAAAAGTAAATTTTATCTAAATATTCATATAAATAAGGATGGACATGGCCATTTTGATTTGTTTTTTTTGTATGTTGTTTATGTGATCATAATAGGAAATTCTAATGATTTGATTGAAAAAATTAAAAGATTATTGTCACATGAATTTTAGATGAAATACCTTGGTCAGTTGCATTATTGTTCATGCCTTGAGGTATGGAGAATATGGTATAACACTAATGACACAAATAAATTATACAATGGAGTTAATTAATAGGTTTAATATCAATGAATGCAAACCAATGTCTACTCCATTAGAACAAAATGTTCAAATCTGCAATGATGATGAAACATAATATTTTAATGGTACTTTGTGTCAACAGTTGGTGGGAAGTCTAAATTATCTCACTACAACCATGCTAGATATTTCATATTAGGTCAATATACTTACTCAATTTATGGCTAATCCTCATGACATTCATTCAAAAGAAACAAAGAGAGTCCTTCGATATTTGAAAGGGACTGTTAATTTTTGTATTGAATATACGGATGATTTTAATGTTGAGTTGATAGGTCATTCATATTAATATTAAGTAGGAGATATAATTTATAGAAATTAAACCACATTATATGGATTCATAATAGGATTTGGGATCATTTCATGGAGTAGAAAGAAGCATCCAATTGTTTCTTTGTCATCCACTAAAGTTGAATACGAAGATTTATGCACTGACTCCTGTAAGGAAATTTTGTTGAGGCATATTCTTGAAGAAGTGGGAGAAGAACACAAAGTAACAATAGTTATCAAATGTGATAACTAAAGTTCCATCAAACTCGAAAAAAATATATTGTGTCAGGTCAAAGCATATTGAGAAACAACATCATTTTATAAGAGAGAAGATCAAATCAAATGAAATTGACTTAATCTATTGTAATATAGATGATAATGTGGCAAACATATTTACAAATCCTCTTGGAAAGAAGAAATTTTAAATTCATAGAAACATGTTAGGTGTTGTAGAAAATAGACCTCTCGATAATGGGGGAGTGTTAGAATAAATCTAGAAATAGAAATGTAGAGATGTTAGTTAGATATTAAATTATTAGAGAATTCAAATTCAATTTGATAGAGTTTACTATTTCTAACAAGTACAGATCCATAAGTTAAATAATTTATTGAAGTAGATTTCTTCTATAAATATAACCCTTTCCAAAAAATAAGAAAGTTTAAGTTAAATAATTTATTGAAGTAGATTTCTTCTATAAATATAACCCTTTCCAAAAAATAAGAAAGTTAATAAAAAAATATGCAGTGTGTGTGAGAATTCCTTCGCATAATTACTTAAAATTCTATTGATTCTATAATTCAATATTCTCTCCTCCCTCTAATGATATTTATGAAAAATATTGAGGGAAACACATGAATTTGAAGAAACTACATAAAACTATAAACTATCAAAAGAAGTGGAAAACTATCACTAATCCTTTAATGATGAATAAAATTGAACTTGTAAATATATTGGAGCACACCACACATAAATGAATTCGATGGGATGTGGGATAGTAGGTGGGTGTATTCAACACACCTACCACATAACCAACGCCAAATATTTCTAAAGAACCCATAGTCACTAAGTAATGTGAAAACCACTTGCCAAGTTTGTTAATGTCACTAGAGTTATGTTTTAGCATTTTTATTTTTAATTTCCTTAGTAATTAGTAATGATATAAAATTCTCTCTCATCTTCATGAAATATTCTAAACAAAGAAAGTTGTTAAGCAACAAGTCCCTACCAAGGAGCTGAGTTTCAAGAGCCAACAAAACAAGTTCAATTTACTGTACAAAATTTACTTTGGACTGATCTTGGCTTCTAAGAAAGCAAAGAATATGGTGAGGCTATAGGTTTGGGTAAGCGTAGCATGGAGATTTTATTCTATTAGTTTGCATGGAACACACTTGGCATGCGTTGTCAGATATATATTTAAAAATGTTTCAATAAAATAAATGCTAACTCCAATGTTTCAATAAAATAGACTATATAAATATGGAATTTGTACATTGATAGTATTCAATGTTTAGAATAAAATGATAGGCATGATTGTTCATCTGGAAAATATATTTTTAAAATGATACCATTGTATTCTATAGCCAAGAAGACGCAGCTAATCTTCTTGTGGAAATTGTTTTTCCAGACGACCATAAGAACTGTAGACTTTAGGGTATTACTTGCACGCAAAGTATGTGCGGTCTATTAAATATATTGTAGCCTCAACCGTCTGACTGTACACTGCCAGCTGTACTGGACAGTTGTACTTTCTATTTTTGTCTTGCTTGAGCCTATTTAGCTCAACCATCTCCCATTGCATTGTACTTCAACTTCTTCAGTACTTTTTCATACATTTCAATATACTATTCTATTATTTTCTCTCTACATTTCTCTTTGCTTCACAATTTATCATGGTATCAGAGATTCAACAGTAAGCCTCTTCACATAGTCTGGAGAGCCACACGATCCTAACAGAGCAGAGCTTACACGCATCTTGAGAGCACGCGACACAGACTTTTCACAAGGTTTGGAAAGTTGTCTGCAATACTCTTTAAAGATTGCCATAAGAAACTCATGTGAGGTTGCAGAGCATACTATGCTTGAAAGAATGAGGAAGCAGAGATCGAGAGAGCAGAAACATTAAACATTCTTGTAATTTTCGAGAATCGTCAAAGATTGACACAGAAGAGCTACAGAACGGAAGAACGTTTAAAGAAGACATAGAATTCATTCAAAATTGTTAAAGATTGCTGCAGAAGGAACAATCGTTTAAAGATTTTTGGAAATCGCTCAAATCTGTCAAATATTGTAGCAGAGAATGAAGTACTCTTGAAATTCTTTCAAATCTTTGAAAGATTCACGAATCGTTTCTTCCATAGGAGAAATTCCGTCAAATTCGGCAAAGATCGCGTCAAACACGCAAGGAACAGCCATTACGGCCATAAGATTCGTCCTGCGAACGGATCCAAGGCAGGAAACCAGTTCAGAAGGGATGAGGAGAGCACGGAAAAGGAAAACGCATTTCAGCTCTCAGATCTTGCTCAAAGTCCCAACAGTCGTTAGATTAGCAAGAAGGTGCACGACGATTAGTCATTCGGAGCGCACCAGAGAATTTTTGACTTGTGAAGTCCCGACGTCATCTCAATCATCCATCAAGAAACACATGGCGAGATCTCGACACTTCGTGACTTGCAAGGTATAAGGACAGAAGACTATTGTGAGAATTCACGAATCGTAAAATCACGAGTCATTCTGGATCGTTGATCGAGAAAGATTGTGAGCCATCGATCTTCTCTCATCGCAAAATCAGTGACCGCGAGTTGGACACACAAAAGATTGCACTCCAAAACTCCGATATGCGATATCGCAAAATCCTGAGAGGACGTGTGAGCCATCCATCTCAGAGGACAGGTGGCAGCAGATCCGAGAGTCATTACATCGACATATCGGAGTTCGTGGTTTTGAAAGACCATCGCAACAAGACATCGAAACTCGTGAAATCGCGATACATGATATAGAGATAAGATCTCAGCCATCCGATTGTCTGGACACGTGGCAAACATCATAGCGCCCGTCGGCATTTCGGCATTTGAGGTTTCAAGTTGACAGACACATTGTGTCAACAGAGAATCACAAGTTGTGATATCCCGAGGAGGAACCAGGACCATCCATCTCTCCCAGACGTGTGGCGTAAATCCGGGGACTCGGGAAAAGTTCCAACAAGGAAAGGTCCATCGGCATATCGAGATTCGGCAAATCACAAATCCTGAGGACAAGGATCTCATGCACTTAAAAACCACGAAGTCCAAAATCCCGATAGGAGGAACCCTCCATTTGCGTGGCCCAGCTGACATCATCTCGTCAAACGAGTCAATCGACGCATCATCATTTTGTGGATCCTGGAGATGAGACGTCCAAGACATATCAAATCACGAAATCGCGAGGAGAGAGCATGACTGTCCATCTGCTGGGACGCGTGGCAAAGATCAGAGGAATCGGGAAAGTCCTGAAAGGAACGTGCCATCGGTAACTCAGGGATTGGGGAAACGAGGAGGACGAGCTTGTCATCATAACTCACGAAGTCACGATTCGCGATATCTTGATAAGATCTAGATCGTCAAATCACAGCATGATCTGGACCGTTGAAAAGTCCAAAGGCGAATTTTCGCGTTTCGGCATTTTGAAAGGAAAACAACGGGAAAAGCCCGTAGTGCTTTAAAAGAAAGACATCTGGTCACATTGCAAGGATACCAAGGTCCAATTCAAGCCCGATAAGCTCCCATCGACCATCGACAAATCGACATTTCACCGATCGGAGGTAAATATAAAATTTCCCTCTGTACTTCTGCAATTTTTTTTTAATTCAAAAATCATGGCATCGTCTAGCAATCTAGGCCCAACTCAGGGTCTGATTCTTCTTGGTAAAAATTATGAATTTTGGTCTCTTCGAATGAGGTCGTTCTTGCAAGCACAAGAGTGCTGGGAACCAGTGGATCTTGGATATGTGGAACCAGATCCAGCCGCCCTCACTGCCATGAAAAATGCACAAAGAATTGCTCAGGCAACTCTGAGGACCAAAGAAAACAAAGCGAAATTCTGGATACAAAATTCTGTAGATGATTCGATTTTATCGAAAATCACAGGCGTTGGTACTTCCAAACAGGCCTGGGACATCCTCAAATCTTCCTACCAAGGAAACGACAGGGTCAAAATAGTTAAACTGCAGACCTTGTGGACATAATTCGAGACTCTTAGGATGACAGAGTCTGAAACTGTAGATCAGTACATGACCAGAGTCATGGGAATCGTGAACCAGATTAGACTCATTGGTGAAACCATCACTGATCAACAATTTTTTGAGAAAATCCTCAAAAGTTTACCCAAGAAATTTGAAATGGTTGTAACAACCATCCTTGAATCCAAGGATCTGTCAAGATTTTCAACAGATGAGTTAATTGGTTCTCTGGTGACACATGAGACCAGACTACATCTCACAGATGAGTCAACCTCCAATGCCTTCCAAACTCAATTCTCATTCAGAAGAGGGAAAGGCAGAGGAAGAAGTAGAGGAAGAGGGAACAATCAAGGTAACCCTCATACCAGTGTAGGGAACATACAATAATATCCAAATCATAATTTCCAAGGTCAAAGAAATCAACAACAAAATCAACATCAAAATTTCCAGCCTCAAAGAGGCAAAGGGAGAAGATTAAATGACAAAACTAGCATTCAATGCTATTACTGCAAAAAGTATGGGCACTATGAATCTGAATGCAAGAAGAAGCAAGCAGATCAGCTCTCAGGCATAGCACATGTGTCAAATCATACGGGAGACACCTCAAGAGATATGTTTCTCTCATGCCACAAAACTGAACAACAACCTAAAGATCTCTGGTTGTTGGACATTGGATGCAACAATCACATGACAGGTAACAAAGAATTACTTTCATGCCTTGATTATTCAATCTCATCTGATATTACACTTGGAAATGATCATTTAGTCAAAGTTCAAGGAAAAGGAATTGTTCCTATTCTTACTAAATAGAATGCAAAGAAAGACATATGTAATGTCTATCGTGTTCCAGACTTGAAACATAACTTGTTAAGTGTAGGAAAACTCATTGAAAAATGATATAAGGTACTTTTTGAGGGAGCAACTTGCAAAATCTATGATAGAAAACCTAGAGGAAAATTGATTTCTGAAATCTATATGACTCCAAATAGGATGTTTCCCCTTACCCTCAGAACTGCAAATCTGAGTCAATCATATGCATAGAGTGCATCAACCCTAAATGAAACAATGATTTGGCATACAAGATTTGGACATCTACCATTTCAGAGTCTAAGTCTTCTTTAGAAAAATTCCATGGTCAAAGGTCTACCTATCTTTAAAGAGAAAATTCCCCCATGTGAGTCTCGCATACTTGGAAAACACATGAGAACTAGTTTTCCATAGTCTTCCAATCAAGCCAAACAACATATTGAACTATTTCACACTAACCTATGTGGACCAATGCAAATAGAGTCAATAGGTGGTAGTTTTTACTTTCTAACGTTTATCGATGATTTCAGCAGAAAAATATGGATCTATTTTCTCATACACAAGTCTTAAACATTTGCAAAATTCAAAGAATTCAAGGCAGAAGCTGAAAAACAGAGTGGCAAATATATCAAAGCACTTAGGTCAGATGGAGGAGGAGAATACAACTCCATAGAATTTGCAAATTTCTGCAAATCTCAAGGCATCATCATGCAAGCAACAACAAGGTATACTCCACAGCAGAATGGAGTGGCTGAAAGAAAAAATCAGACCATCATGAATATGGCCAGAACACTTCTCAAAGAGAAATGTTCGTCAAATACTTTTTCGGCTGAAGCAGTAGCATGCTTAGTTTATCTCTTGAATATATCACCAACCACTATTCTAAATATGAAAGTTCCCCAAGAAGCATGGAGTGGAACAAAGCTCAATGTTGCGCATCTAAGGACATTTGGATGCATAGCATATGCACACATACCTTCCGAATTAAGGAAGAATCTTGATGAAAGAAGTGAGAAATGTATTTTCACTGGATATAGTGAAACATCTAAAGCTTACAGGCTTTACAATCCAATCACCAAGAAATTAATTCTCAGCAGAGATGTACAATTTTTGGAAAATAAATTCTGGAATGATTCAGAAAATTAGCAAGTGGACAGTCAAAATCCATTGCTGCCAAGTTCTGAAAACACAGAAAATTCAGAACAACAAGTGCCTCAAACCATTCTTCCAAGAATGCAAGTCCAAGGACAACCAGATAACTTACAGGATAACTCAACTTCCAGCAGAGAATCATTCTCTGAACCACAGAATCAGAGAACTTGAAGTTTGAGAGAAATCCATCAGTAGTTGGATGACTTTCAACAACACAATCTTTTTTCTTTAATGTCATGTCAACCTACATCCTTTAAGGAAGAAACTAAGGAGTCACATTGGGTTCAAGCCATGAACCAAGAAATTGACTCCATTGAGAAGAACAAGACATGGGATCTTATTGATTTGCCAAGACACAAGAAGAGTATTGGTGTCAAGTGGGTTTACAAAACTAAACTCAATGAAAAAGGGTAGATTGAAAAGCACAAGAAAAGACTTGTTGCCAAAGGATTCTCACAACAACCAGGTACTAATTATGGTGAAACTTTTGATCCAGTAGCAAGGTTAGACACTGTAAGAACTCTATTGGCCATAGCAGCACAACACAAATGGAAAGTTCACCAAATGGATGTAAAGTCATCATTTCTAAATCGATTTTTAGAAGAAGAAGTTTATGTCGATCAACCACCTGGATTTGAAGTCCAAGAGCACCCAGCCAAAGTGTATCGGTTGAAGAAAGCCTTGTATGGTTTAAAGCAAGCTCCAAGAGCTTGGTACAGCAGAATTGACACTTACCTGATCAAAGGTGGTTTCAACAGAAGTCAAAATGAACCAACACTTTATACCAAAATAGATCAGCACGGTAAAATACTAATTGTATGTTTATATGTTGATGACATGATTTACACAAGAAATCTAGAGCTAACAGATTTCAAACATGCCATGCAATCTGAGTTTGAGATGATAGATCTTGGCATAATGAAATATTTTTTAGGCATTGAGGTTCATCAATCATCCAAAGGCATTTTTTTCTATCAGCAAAAGTATGCAGCAGACATCATCAAATGGTTTCGCATGGAAGGATGCAATCTAGCAGAAACCCCCATACCTTTAGGCACAAAATTAAGAAAGAATGATGAAGGTCCCACAGTGGATTCTACTTTATAAAAAATTTTATTAGGCAGATTGTTGTATCTTATAGCAACCAGGCCCGACATTATGTATTCATCTAGCTTTGTTTCCAGATTCATGGAATCACCAAAAGATTCTCATTGGAGAATGGCAAAACGAATTTTGAGATATGTTGCAAGAACTCTCAATTTCTATTTATGGTACACTAAATCTGATTGTAATCAACTTTCTGGTTACACAGATAGTGATTTTGCAGGAAGCCTAGATGACAGGAAAAACACATGTGAACATGTTTTTCAACCGGGCACATACCTCATCTCATGGGCATCAAAGAAGAAGCCAATTGTCTCAATATCTTCTGCAGAAGCAAAGTATGTAGCTGCTACCTCAGCTTCATGCCAAGTTGTGTGTGTGGCTGAGAAGATTATTGAAAGACATGTCACAAACAGAAAAGGATCCAACTCCTCTTTTTTGTGACAATACAACAACAATTTCATTATCTAAGAACCATGTGTTTCACAAGAAAAGTAAACACATTGACACAAGGTTTCATTTCATACGTGAGCTAGTCAATAATGGTGATATTGCACTATAATTTTGTGGTTCTAGATATTAGCTTGTTGATATCTTCTCAAAGCCACTAGGAAAGTCAGTTTTTTATTTTTAGAGACAACACTTAGGCATAGTCAGTGCTCATGATTGTAATTGTTGAGTCTAAGAGGGAGTGTTAAATATATTGTACCCTCAACAGTCTGACTGTACACTGCCAGCTGTATTGGACAGTTGTACTTTCTATTTTTGTCTTGCTTGAGCCTATTTAGCTCAACCATCTCCCATTGCATTGTACTTCAACTTCTTCAGTACTTCTTCATACATTTCAACATACTGTTCTATTCTTTTCTCTCTGCATTTCTCTTTTCTTCACAATTTATCACGGTCTAAATTTAAGAGACTAAATTCTATAAAAGCTTGTTTATGGTATTACTTGCATGAAAAGTATGTGCTATCTAAATTTAAGAGACTTTGAATTCTAGACGACCATCATAGGTTTGGAATTTATGGTATTATGTACACGTAGTATGCGTAGTCTAGATTTAAGTGATTTTGTATTATATAATGAAATGAGGATCTTTCGAGATGATCTTCTTGTGAAAATCTTTGTTTTGGCGACCATGAGAAATTTCGACTTCAGGGTATTACTTGTGTGCAGAGTGCATTCTAGATTTAAATGACTTTGAACCCTACAGTGCAAAAGTCATTTGTCCCAAAAGCAATGGCATGCTTGCTATCTTGAAGCAATTCCCTCCCTGCCCTAATGGCTCTAATGACTCAAAATTAACCGAAGGACCAAACTTACCAATCTTTTACTCAGAATTAATCGAAAGAGCAAACTTACCAATCTTTTTGCAAAATAAACATTCAACCTCGAGTGTAACTTATATTCGACTCATGATAGTGAGTATGTCTCAAAGAAACTAAGTCAACTTAGTTTCCTCAAAAACCTCAAATTTGGGAGCCCATTTGGCGTTAGCTGACATGCCTGCAGGAAACGGAACTTGCGGATTAGATGTCAGTGAAACTATTTTATATAACGATCATTGAAGATAGTGTGAGTATAACGTGATTTATTTAACTCCTGCCACATACATTCCATTACATGGAGTGGTCTCCACTTGGTTCCCATGATCGAATGTAGTTTGTTATAAATTGTGAAGCAAGAAATGCAGAGAGAAAGAATAAAACATAAAACATTATATTAGAATATATGAAGAACTGAAGAGATTACAATGCAATGGGAAATAGCTGAGCTAAATAGGCTCAAAAAAATAAAGAATAGAAAGTACAATTGGCAGTGTACAGTCAGACTGTTGAGGTTACATTATGTTTAACACTCCCTCTTAAACTCAACAGTTACAAACATCAGCACTGACTATGCCTAAGTGTTGTCTCTGAAAATCAAAAACCGATTTTCCTAGTGGCTTTGTAAAGATATCAGCAAGTTGATCTCGAGAACCACAAAATTGTAGTGCAATATCACGATTATTGACTAGCTCGTGTATGAAATGAAAACGAGTGTCAATGTGATTTCTTTTCTTGTGAAACACATGATTTTTGGATAAAGCAATTGCTAAAGTATTGTCACAGAAAATAGGAGTTGGATCATTTTCTGTATGTGACATATCTTTCAATATTCTTCTCCACCACACAGCTTGAAAAGAAGTTGAGGTAGCAGCGATATACTCTACCTCTGTGGAAGATATTGAAACAATTGGCTGCTTCTTTGATGCCCATGAGATTAGGTTTGTGCCCAGTTGAAAAACATGTCCAGATGTGCTTTTCCTGTCATCTAGGCTGCCTACAAAATCATTGTCTGTGTAACCAGAAATTTGATTACTATCAGATTTAGTGTACCATAAGCCGAAATTGAGAGTTCCTGCAACATATCTCAAAATTC